>JABUQX010019643.1:40000-45000 GCA_015478945.1 Trachelipus rathkii
TCGTGAGTTAATAACGTACAGCCACATCTGTTTTGTGTAATTTTTATACTTCATCATCAAAGAGTAATATTGCAATTAATTCTTTTGACAGATACCACAAATGATTTTGCATCATTAAAGTAGCGTGTTTTAGGTTGGTCTTAAGCTGGGGGAGGGGGTTATCAGCGTTGTTGAAGCCAGAGCAAAGAAAAAACATGGGTAGAGTAGGACGAGGAGAAAAAAAAAATAAAAAGGGTGTCCAGAGATGAAGTCGACAGTGGATAATTTCAAAACGATAGAGACGAAACTGGGGCTGTGTATCTTAAAATGATGTAACAAAATCTGAAATTAATGCCGGAAAGAAACTTACAAGCTCTACAGTTCTGGCTTTTATCCTACTGTCTTATTGATTTACTGTCCCCCTCCTTCAGAAGGGATTTGACCATAAAAAAGAAAAAAAAAAATGTATTTCCCCATTAAAGTTTAACTTGTATATGGATAAGGTGGTGAAAATTTAAAATAGAGGTGGCAGGGAAAGGTGTTAAGACTGAGGGAAGATGGTAGAGTGGAGGGTACCTTTCTTATTGTATAGAGGTGATATGAATTTGCGTGGTGGATAAAGAAAGATTGGTAGAGAGGTTTACTGGGTATGTAAAAGGAGGGATTTGAAAGTAAAGCAAGGCGATGGTGGTAGGTGAGAAGGTCCATAGTGTGAAATCATGTCGGATTGCAGGCAACTGGAGCAAGTATCAGAGCTTAAATATTTAGGCTACTTCCTCTGGATGAAAAAAGAACGGATGATGCTGTGTAGTGGTAGAAAAGGTGCAAGTGGTAGAAAGGTGGCTGGTGCAATTAAATCTTTGGTGAATTGGTATGCTGATATCCATGTTTAATATATAGGTGTGTATATGGTGTGGAATAAGAGGTATAATCAAGGTGAAGTCTGTTCAGACGGATTATCTGATGTTCGTGTTAGGTGTGAAAATTGTTAAATATGAGAAATCTTTATTCAGTGATCACTCTTTCTTTGGACGAAAGGAGTAAGTGGAGAGAGAATAAATGAGTGTATTAAGGTGGTTTGGCCATTTGGAAAGGATAGATGATAATTAATGGTTGATTAAGCACTTGAATAGTGGTGAGTTCCAGGGAAGCGACCGGCTGGGAGACAAAATCAAGCGAGCGAGAGGAATGGTGCATAACAGTAGTGAAGGCATGGTTTTGTGAGGGGGTATGGTTGTGGGTCAGGCCCAGGGATGAACCACAATACCGACGAGATGCCACAATTGTGAGTATGTCGGCAGTGGTAGCTCTAGGGGTGTAATTTGGGCTGGGCATTGCTCGACTAAGGTATCTGTTAGGGGGGGGGGGGGGGTGGTTTCTTTGGTCGACTTAGGTCAATAGGTCAAAATGTTTACTTAACTGCTCTATGTTTCTGGTTGGCATGTTTGCGCTCCACACCAGTAAATGGGGAGTTGAGGGGAAGAATGATGGATGAAATAATAATATATATAATAATGAATAATATAATAATAATTGAATAATAACATAATTAACTCTAAGAATAATATTAATGAATAATAATAATAATATTTATAATAGTTTTAATATGATAATGATAATAATATAATAATAATATATAATAATAATAAATAATAATAATAATAATAATAATATAATAATTAATATAATAACCCATGTGACATTTTCTAATTTTGGACATTACACCGAGCAGGAAATTTTTTTGGATTGAGGCTGGCTGAGTCTCTCTTAATAAAGGAAAAGAAAAGCAATTTCAACATCAAATACATTGAAATGGAAAATTTTTTGAACACATTTTTTAGTTTGGGCTAGATAGAATCTCTCTATTGATATATTTATTTTAAGGGGATTGTTAGTACGTTAGGTTATAAACTTTTAATTTGTTACTATTCACATTTTTATGATTTAGAATAACATTATTTTTTTGTTTCATCAATTGTTAAGTTAGTCTTGAACTCGTCTCCGATGATGCTGAAGTGGCACCAGGAGAAATATTAGATAAAAGTTTAGAAAGCGGTTGGTTCTATTTTATTCTAGAATAGTCCTTAAAAAAATCAATCATGAAGCGGTTGATACCTTTAGAAAGTTGGAAAAGGCTTGTAAATCTCACATTAATAATAATAATAATAATAATAATAATAATAATAATAATAATAATAATAATAATAATAATAATAATCATAATCATAATCGTTGGTAATATAAGGTGGTAGGTTTCTGAATGGAATCAAAGTATGTATGACGATAGTGAAGCGTGTGTAAGAATATAATTGGGTTGAGAGTGAATGATTTAATATTAATAATGGAGTGAGTCATTGATGTGCTATGTTTCCTTGGCTATTTAATTTGTATATGGTTAGGGTGATGAAAGAATTAAAGGTAGGGGTGGTAGGGAAAGGCGTGAGAATGGAGGAGAGTGGAGGGTTCCCTGCTTATTGAACGATGATGATATGATTTTGTGTGGTGAATCTGAAGAAAGTTTGAGAGGATTGGTGGAGGGGTTTGGCAGGGTGTGTAGAAGGAGGGGTTTGAAAGTAAATGTAGAAAAGAGAAAGGTTATGGTAGTGAGTGAGGAGAGTGCAGCTGTGTGTATGTTGGTTTTTGGTGAAGGGAAATTGGAGCGAAGTTATCTGAGTTTAATATTTAGGATGTATCTTGGATGAAAGGGAACAGATGATGCAGTATTTAGTGGAAGGTTTGTGAAGTGGTAAGACGATGGATGGTGCAATTAATCTTGGTGGAATGCAAGAGGTCTAAGTATTGTTGTGCGGTAGGTTCTGTATGAGGGTAATGTTTTTTACCGTGTTAATGTATATAGTAGTAAACCTATAGTGTGGAATAAGTGGTATAGATGATCTAAGGTGCATCTATTCGATGGTTACAACCTTAGCGGTATTAGGTGTGAAAGAATTGACTAAAGTGAGGAATGAAACGTGTTTGGAGTTGTGGTAGTGTGGTGTAAAGCAATAAAATGAGAGAATCAATGAGTGTATTAAGATCCGTCTGGTCATATGGAAAGGATGGATGAAAAATTGGTTGGTTAAGATCAATGTTATAGTGGCAAAGTGTTGCTGGGATTGGAGGCAAGACCCAAATAAAAAGTGGGCTGAGTAAGCAATGGTGTCCTGAAGAAGGTGTGGGTTTAGCAGGGGTGAAAGAAAGCACAAAAAGGAGTGAAGTGGCGGAGTTTGGTGAGGGGCATATTATAGGTTGGACAGAGGTGGATGACCTCTACTTGAAGAGATACAGTGGGGGGTCCGTTGCGGTTGTTATGAAGCCTTAGGGGATTTTTGACTGAGACGGTGCCTCGCCACTTATGCTTAAAAGGGAAGTGGTTGGGGCTTTCTTTCGACCTTACGTATGCTCTTCTACTCATCAATTCTATTTCCGTGCATGGTCGCCTCTCCCATCTGTGAAATGAAGGGAGAATAAAGGAAAAAAAATAAGTAATAATATTAATAATAATAATAATAATATAATAATATATAATATAATATAATAATAATATTTAATAATAATAATAATAATAATAATAATAATAATAATAATAATAATAATAATAATAATAATAATAATAATAATAATAATAATAATAATAATAATAATAATAATAATAATATAATATACATATACTTATAATATATAATATAATAATTAATAATAATAATACTAATAATAATATAATAATAATAATAATAATATAATATATAATAATATAATAATAATATAAGAATAAAATATAATAATATAATCATATAATATAATGTATTTTTAGTAGTTAAGAAATTGCAGTCATGCAAATTTACCAATAGTGAATTGAAGATTTTGTGGAGAAGATGTCAGCTGATCCAAGTCTTCATAGTCCTAAGCCTCACTCAACAATACAAACAGGCGACGGGGTGGTTGTTTCCACTTTTTCCTTGTTTCTTCGCATTGTGATCACGAAGGGTTTTTGATACTATTGGATAGGAACTTAAAAGCTGAAAAATTTATTTATCAAATTTATTATTATTATTATTATTATTATTATTATTATTATTATTATTATTATTATTATTATTATTATTCTTATAGTGGTGTGTGTGCTGGGAAGCGACAGGCTGAGAGACAGAAGAAAAAGTGGATTAAGTCAGTACTGAAATGTCTGATGGAAAGGAATGCGAGTGTGGCAGGGTAAAGAAGAAAGGTGCATAATAGAATTGAATGGTGGGATTTTTTTTTTGAGGGGTATGGTTGTGTGCCTGGCCCAGGTGATGAACCCTACATTTTCAAGATACCACAGTGAGTCCATCGCAGTCTTGTGAAGCCCTAGGGTGGATTTTTTTTTTTTTTTTTGCTACGATGAGCTCTTACTAAAGGTGATGGAGGGGATGGTAAGGGGGAAGGGATTTTCCTTTCGACTTTCATGCTCTTCTACTAATTTTTTGCTTCCGGTTATGTTGCCCACCTCACCCCCAATCTTAGGAAGGATTATTATTATTATTATTATTATTATTATTATTATTATTATTATTATTATTATTATTATTATTATTATTATTATTATTAGCAAACTCCACTGGCCATGAGAGTTCACAGTCGCTTAAACCCCAATCCATGATAAATTCTGCTTCACAATTTTTTCAATACATTCTTATCAGATTTACAAAAAATACAGAGGAGCGAAACTGAAAAAAATTGAGATTAAGACATTTATAACTGATCACTCCTTTAACACATACTGTTCACATCGCGGTGTGATATAACAAGGACCTTTACAATTGTTCATATCCTCAGGAAGTTTAAATTTTGACTATTTCGATAATTGGTTATGAATTTATGATAAGGATTCTAAGCACAACTGTATTTCTTCTGATTTAAAAAATGGATAAAAACAAACTAACAATAAATAATACACAAATTATTTTTAATGAAGCTAAAAAAAAATTCCATGGGATTCTCTAAAATTTGATATTTTTGTCCAAATTTCAGCTTTAGCTTCA
>JABUQX010019643.1:57500-75000 GCA_015478945.1 Trachelipus rathkii
TGTGCTCTCGTTTGCACTCCGCATATCTAGATGCTGCTAAATAGGAGCCCAAACTTGTGCACAACTATATTACTGGCCCCTAACACCCAATATTATACAGTTTTACTATTACTTCCTTGCTCTTCATAAAACAACATTACGATTTAATATGCCCATCTTAGTAAACTTTGTTTAGCTTAAGCAATGATTAGCTACTTTCCATTACCTGCTTATAATCCACCTAAATCTTTTTCTTGGTCCACAGACTCAAGCCCTCCCCATTCATAACGTAGTTAAAACTTTTATTTGAGTAACCTAGGTGAAAGAACCTTACACTTTTTATTATTACTTTATTTATCAAGAAATTTATCAAGATCATTTTGAATCTTTATGCATCCTTCACTATTCCTAACTGAGGTGGCCACTTTAGTATCATCTACAAACTTAGAAACCTTGCATTTAGTCCCTGGTCTAAATCATTATATATGAGGAACAATAGTGGCCCCAGCACTGAACCCTGTGGGACACCACTCTTCACTATTTCCTGATGATTTATTGCCATTTAGTTGTACACACTGTTTTCTATTTAGCAACCACTCTTTAATCCAACCATGTACCACCACCTATACCATTGCAATAGCACTGTCAATAGCATATGTGGGGAACCTTATCAAAAGCTTTACTAAAGTCTAAATATACAATATCAACTGGATCTCCTCGGTCAATGCAGTCAGTAATGTATTCCATAAATTCTAAAAGGTTTGTCTGACATGACCTACCCTTTCTGAGACCATGCTGGGAGTCATACAATACCTTGTTATCTCTAAATATTTCTCTATATGACCTTTCAGTAACTTTTCCAGAACCTTTACAACCAGAGATAAGCTAACTGGCCTATAATTTCCCAAATCTTCCTTACTACCCTTCTTATAAATAGGCACAACATATGCTGTTTTCCAGTCATCTGGTACCTCACCAAATGTTATAGATCGCTTAATTGCTATATTGCGTATGATTAAACATACACTGGGCATTAATAGGTTAAGGTTAAACTGCATGTTATTACTATAGTTATTAAAGCTTGTAGATTGTTTAGCATATATACTTTAGCTATACATTTTTTTTCTTTTAGTTGTAGACTTTGTGTATACTATGTAAGTTATTGACAAGCCATAGGGTGCTTTGTGTATTTGCATGAATATGTTTGGTGATTGGTTTTATTGGCTTGATTGGGACAGTCTAGATAGGCCCATGTGAACATTAAACAATAGAAATAAAGTAAGAAGCCACATGGGCTTATCGAGACTGTCCCAGTCAACCCAATAGAACCAAACAACATGCTCATGCAAATCCACAAAGCACTCTATGGCTTGTTAATAACTTACATAGTAGGTATATATACACAAAGTCTAAAACATTGTCATGCAAATCCACAAAGCATCCTAGGGCTTGTCAATAACTTACATAGTATACACAAAGTCTACAACTAAAGGAAAAAAAAACTATAGCTAAAGTAAATGCTATGTAGCTTCTTACTGTCTTTTTGTTTCTAATGTTCTAAAAAATCAAAGTAAAGGGGGACGGATACTTTGGATATGAGATGCCTACGTAAATAATCATTACTGACCGCTACAGATTTTTATTATTTTGATCTCTCTCTCTCTCTCTCTCTCTCTCTCTCTCTCTCTCTCTCTCTCTCTCTCTCTCTCTCTCTCTCTCTCTCTCTCTCTCTCTCTCTTATATATATATATATATATATATATATATATATATATATATATATATATATATATATATATATATATATATATATATATTCTCTCTCTTATATATATATATATATATATATATATATATATATATATATATATATATATATAT
This sequence comes from Trachelipus rathkii, assembly GCA_015478945.1. Taxonomy (NCBI): domain Eukaryota; kingdom Metazoa; phylum Arthropoda; class Malacostraca; order Isopoda; family Trachelipodidae; genus Trachelipus; species Trachelipus rathkii. The sequence goes on from JABUQX010019643.1 coordinate 59,361, forward strand.
ATATAGGACCTCTTCTGTTTTACGACTCCGTCAGTTTTGAATTTTTTTTTTTTTTTTTTTTCTAGTATATGATCCTAATAATCAATTTAAGTGGTAATGGACATGATTCAAAAATATATAGGACCTTTTACGTTTTACAACTCCGTCAGTTTTAATTTTTTTTTTTTTTTTTTTTTACTAAAGGAATACCCAAGGGTAAACCGCAAAGATGGCAGGAGTCGGGGTCTCTCGGCCTTCCGGGGAACTACAGGGTAGGACTACCCCACCTCCGGGGAGGGTCTCGGAACCCCGCTCTTTGGTATTTGGGTGCCGCGGGGGTTCCTCCGCCCCCCCTGCAGGTATGGAAAAACGCCCCCCTCTGTCCCCCGTCGGCTCGAGCCCTAAAAAATTTTTTTTTTTTTTTTGCCGTTTTTTTTTTTTTTTTACATTTTTTTATAATAAGCCTTATACGCTGATTCCAAATATGCTATTAGTTTAGTGTCGTTCTTTTTGAGGTATTTAATTTATGAAAAAAAAGTTGTTGTTTTTTTTTTTTTTTTTTACATTTTTTTAATAAGCTTTATACGCTGATTCCAAATATGTAATTGGTTTTTCTGTAAGTGTCGTACTTTTTGAGATATTTCATTTTTAAAACAATATTTAACAAAAATGTGATTTTTAAAAATTATTTAAAAATACTTCGAACTTTTGAATCATGTCCGTTACCACTGAAATTCTTTGTTGGTATCATATAGTAGCAATATATTAAAAAAAAAAAAAAATTAAAACACAAATCGTAAAACAGAATAGGACCTATATATATATATATATATATATATATATATATATATATATATATATATATATATATATATATATATATATATAATATATATATATATATATATATATATATATATATATATATATATATATATATATATATTAGTGATGCAGGTAACATCCGCATCCGCACATTATTAAAGATTCGCATCCGCATCCGCATCGGCATTCGCACTTTGACCTGCGGATGTTGCGCGGATATTTATTGACGAGATTTGATAAAGAATTTTATAATAAAATACTTAAGATGAGTCTGAAAGCAAACTTTAAATGAGAGACATGGGACTCGACCAACTGATCTCACAGCATGAAGTTCATAATAATTTGAGTCAACTATTATCAAAGACGTTCCAACTCGCTAGAATATTACACTTCATATGATGGATGGAAGGAATAGTATTGCTCAAAAAACCTCTTGCTTTGTATGCCAGTTCGTATTCCAAAGTTAACATTCTTACTAATGTGGAAAATGACATAAATATCACACAACATTAAGTTATTGAAACGATTTGAAGAAATTACCAAAAAAATCAGCTCCTCTACAGCTTCTGTCTCCAATGTAATATCATTAATCTCAACGCTAAGGAAGCTTTTGAACCATCTTCAAATGAAAATGATGACGGTTTAGAAAGAATGAAAGATGTAATAAAATTAGAGCTAGAAAAACATTTTGGTTCTGTGGATATTAATGACCTTCATACTATTGCAACTTACTTAGATCCCCGTTATAAAGGCAAGTTTTTTTGTAACACAATATTAGAACAAGTTAAATCGTCACTTTGTGTTGCAGTTGAAAAACTTCAATCTGAACAGTTTATTAATTCGCTACCCATTAAAAGGAAAAAACGAAATCTACAGAACCAACACCTTCTACAAGTAAATCAATAACAGATTCACTGAAGAATTTCTACAGTATAGTAGTGATGAAGAAACACATACAAAAGATGTAGTTAAATGATTGAAAACTATCACCAGGAAAACCAGATAGATACAAATGATGATCCATCAAGTTGGTAGAAAGTTAAGCAAAATGTTTACCCACTTGAAGTAAGCAAGGAAGTACTTGGCCTGTCCTCCAACTAGTGTTCAATGTGTGAGAAGAGTTTTAGCAATGCTGAATATATGGTGAAAGAAAGCAGAATCTCAACTCAGAAAGGTAGAAAAATTGATTTTCTCAAGCACAACCTTCCTATATTTGAATTTCAGTACTAGTGCAAAAAGTTATATTGTAAAATCTCTTTCATTAAGGGCGGAGGTTGGGGAAAGAGGTTGATGGTGCATTTGAGTTGGATCTAATCTCTCATACCCTAATTATCTAGTATATTAATAGATTGTGTCTAAAACTCAAATTATATATATTTATATATATATATATATATATATATATATATATATATATATATATATCTTATATATATATATATATATATATATATATATATATATCTCTACTCACTGTATATCTCATCATATATATATTAAACATCCGCATCGCGGATATTAAATCAAGCATCCGCATCACGGCATCTGCGTAATGAATGCGAAAAATGACATCTAACATACTAATATATATATATATATATATATATATATATATATATATATATATATATATATATATATATATATATATATATATATATATATATATATATATATATACATATATATATATATATATATATATATATATATATATATATATATATTAACATACAGTAGGTCAGATAGATAGCGAAATTATCGGGCAAATTGCGCTCTCACAAAATTCAAAATTTCCAACTGCTGTTTTCAAAAGGAAGTCAAGCCTTCATTTGCCTACTTGGAAATGTAGGCAACATTGTGATTGCATGGTTTCTAACAAGCAAATTTATAAATTCCATTTTAATTGGCATCTTGCTCTTTATAACATTTTCTAATATAAAGTAATGAAATAATTTTTATAAAAATTATTAGGCATTTTCCTTCAAAATAATTTCAACACGATAAATACTAAATATATATATATATAATAATAAAAATAAACTTTTGCTATATACGAAACCATTTCAAATTTGTTTTACTTTTTGGCGGCAAATTTGCCGCGAAAAAGCACACACACACACACACACACACACACACACACACACACACACACACAATATGGTTCAAAAATTAAAACATTAGTTTGAAGTACTATAATTTTAATTATATATATATATATATATATATATATATATATATATATATATATATATATATATATATATATATATATATATATATATATATATATATATATATATATATATATATTTTTATATATATATATATATATATATATATATATATATATATATATATATATATAGGGTGTTTAGTAAACATACGGCAAAAATTCAAGAGGATTATTCCCTGGAGTATTTTAAGGATATTTTGTCCATTGATGATTTTTGAAAACACGCTTTGTTTCGGAGATACAGGGGGAACAAAAGTTACGACAATAACAAACATTTATTACCAAACATTACATGTAAACTTTCTTAATCTACAAGAACTGTTGAAAATGACCACCTGCAGCTAGGATGCACGAATCCAATCTTCTCCTCATTGACTGCCGAACTCTTTCAAAAACACCAGGGTCGTTTCTGATTGAGTTACACCCACCAATTATCCGATTTCGCAAGTCATCCTCAGTTTCCACTGGAGTATTGTAAACCAATGACCTTAGATGGCCCCATAGGAAATAATCCAGGGGGTTTAGGTCCGGGGATCGAGCAGGCCATGGGTGAGGTCCACCTCGACCAATCCAGCGATCTCCGTATGTTAGCGTTAGAAATCTACGAGCAAGCACACAAAAATGCGCTGGTGCACCATCATGCAGAAACCACATTGCATTTCTTGTTGCCAATGGTACATCCTCCAGAAACTGAGGTAGCGTGTGTTCCAGAAAGTTGCGATACATCTCCCCGGTAAGTCTTCCTGGTAGAAATACCGGTCCAATTAGCGAGTCACCCACAATTCCAGCCCAAACGTTCAACGAGAACTGATGTTGAAAACGATCTTCAAGTACCTCATGTGGATTTTCCTCAGCCCACACATGGTTATTGTGAAAATTCCTTATTGCATTTCTTGAGAAGTTAGCTTCATCGGTAAAAAGAATCAGCGTCAGTAGTTGAGGGATTTGAACCAATGTGTGCAAAAGCCATTGGCAGAATGCAATACGTGGAGGAAAATCAGCAGGAAGAAGTGCCTGAACGCATTGTATGTGGTATGGGTAGAACAAATACTCCCTAAGAATTTTCCAAACAGTCCCATTACTTACATTCAAATTATTTGCAATATTTCGAGTAGACGTACCTGGATCTTCCTCTATCATGTCCAGCACATCTTCTTCAACCGCTACCGTTCGTACTGTCCTTGGCCTTCCTGGTCCTCCGCCTCGTTTCAATGTGCCTGTTTCATGAAGACGGTGATGAATACTTTGGAAGGTTTTTCTATCAGGAATATTACGATGCGGAAATCGTTCAATGTACAAGCGCCTAGCTTGTAATGAATTGCCATCAGCAAGTCCATAAATGAAATGCATGTCCGTCATCTCGGCGTTGGTATAGCGATTCATGATAGAGGACGTAACTAACAAAGGTTTAACTATTAAAGGGAGAAAATACACGTAAAACAGCCAAACGGCACTCACTCTCAGCAAATTCGACAGATACCAAATGATCAATCATGAGACGTATGGAAATGATATCCACGTTTAAACTGTATTGCTGGCAACAGTTACTGTACGATAAGTAAATGAGAATGTGTTCTAACGTGCGGCTTCGGTTTAATTTTGTCAAAGTAAAACAATACCCGAGTAAGCAACGCTATCCTGTATGGTAGGCGGGGTACGGGGTCAAAGTCACGTTCAGATCAAAGGAATCATACACATTTAGCTACATCACGTGACGTCAATGGAGGAAGCGACACGCCCATCTACGAAGCCTAGTAACATTTACTCATCGAACTTTTTCCTTTATGCTATTTAAATACATTCTTAAATTATGTTTCAAATGGTACAACCTATTTTTACGTACGTACTGTATACCACACAATATTAAACATATGAGCGTACGGATCTAAAGCTTGCCCCTGTATTTCGTTTCGATGTCTGCACTTGCCTGATGTTTATTTATTTAGAATTTAGAATTTATTAACTACAACAATTATCTAAGGCACTGCCTCGTACAAAAACATACATTATTTAGGGCAAAATTCATATTATACAAAATACGAAAAATCGTTCTTATTGTCGACATCTTTGTTCCCCCTGTATCTCCGAAACAAAGAGGGTTTTCAAAAATCATCAAAGGACAAAATATTCTTAGAATGGTCCAGGGAATAACCTCTTGAATTTTTGCCGTATGTTTACTAATAAACACCTTATATATATATATATATATATATATATATATATATATATATATATATATATATATATATATATATATATATATATATATATATATATACAGTATATATATATATATATATATATACATTTATCTTTATATATATATATATATATATATATATATATATACATATATATATATATATATATATATATATGTATATATATTTTATATATATATATATATATATATATATATATATATATATATATATATATATATATATAACTAATATATAATAATAATATATATATATATATATATATATATAATATATATAGCAATAATATAAATATATATGTGTATATATATAATATATATATATATATATAACCAATATATAATAATATATATATATATATATATATAATATATATATATATATATATAACTATATATATATAATATATATACATATATATAATAATAATAATATATATATATATATAATATATAATAATATATAATATATATATATAACAATATATATATATAATATATATCTCACCTCACTATATATATATATATATAATATATATATATATATATAAATATATATATATATTTATATATATATATATATATATATATATATATATATATATATATATATATATATATATATATATATATATATATATATATATATATATATATATATATATATATATATATATAATCTACCACTGCTCTAGTTCACCTTCCTAAAAGGGTGGCATCTTGGAACAGTTTTCAAGTCCTCTGCTTCGATATCGCTGCGGAAACTCGATATTTATTTAAATCCATAGAAAGGTGATTGGAGCCCCTACTGGGCTCACATGGCATTCCACAAGGATGCTCTTGGGTTACATGAGCAATTTTGAAAGGCAGATCGAACCAGTGGCAGAGCTATTCTCCTGTACATTGTCTAACAGTGCAGTGAAACTGTTGCTTATTTATCCGTCTTATTATTGCAAGTTGTTGTGCCCATGATGGCGTTGCCTGACTTTGATTGGTTGCTAATGTAACTAAGGAGCATTCCAGCGAAATGACATGTGGTCCCAGTAGTGGTTCCAAGCACCCTCCTGTGCGTGAGTTTAAATAAGTACCGAGTTCTCACAGCGATATCGAAGCAGGGGACTTTAAAACGGTTCCAAGATCCCTTCTATTCTGGGAAAGCTGATTTCAATATATATTATATTAACTTGATTTTTAATATCTGAAATAATTAATATAAACCTATAGTTCCTACTGATTTATTATTATTATTATTATTATTATTATTATTATTATTATTATTATTATTATTATTATTATTATTATTATTTTATTATTATTATTATTATTATTATTATTATTATTATTATTATTATTATTATTATTATTATTATTATTATTATTATTATTATTATTATTATTATTATTATTATTATTTTTATTTTTATCATTATTGTTATTTTTATTATTATTATTATTATTATTATTATATTATTATTATTATTATTATGTGTGTGTGTGTGTATTATTATTATTATTATTATTATTATATAAAACTTCAGTTTTAATATCCTTCAATTTGAATTTGATAATTAACTGTTATGTAACTAGTTATTTTAATATTAAATTTTAATTATTTAGGTATGTTCCTTTTTTATTTCAACCATTTAAGATATGGATGGTAAAAACTAAAATCAAGCTATCAGCAATAAATGAGCTTAGCTAATAAATGCACAAGAGAGAATGGACGAAGCGCACAGAGTTTACCATAGGAATTCACAATGTGAAATGGCAACCCTTGATTGATCCTTGCAATGTACTGATGCCACTTTTGCGCATCAAGCTGGATTTGATGAAACAATTTGTCAAAGCCTTGAATAAGGAATCTGCAGCATTTAAACACCTTCGAGAATATTTTCCAAAATTGTCGGAAGCGAAGGTTAAGGCAGGGGTTTTCGTCTGACCGCAGATAAAGAAGATCATATATTACGAGGAATTTCCAAAGAAATTCACCACGACCGAACGTAAAGCTTAGAATAGCTTCATAAGTCTTGTTCCAGGTTTCTTAGGTAATTACAGGGCTCCAAATTATGTAGAGCTTGTTGAAACCTTGATCAAGAATTACCAAGAAATGGGTTGTAGAATGTAGTTTAAAGTTCATATCCTCCATTCACATTTATATAATTTTGAAGAAAGCATGGGTGATTGTTCGGAAGAGCAAGGCGAACGCTTTCACCAAGACATACTTGAATTTGAGCATCGTTATCAGGGACTTCAAGGAAAACATGATGGGTGACTACATTTGGGGATTGCTACGTGAAAGTGACGTGGAATATAATCATAAATCGCGAAATACTCTTCATTTCTAGACTTAGAATGTTATTATATTGTATGTATTTTTATCTATACATGAGGAAATTAAATTTTCAAGTAGGTTTTTTTTACTATAAAACTTTTCAAAGTAACAAGTAGTTTTATTTTATATGAAATATTTCATTTCAAACTGCTAAACCTTTAATATCGACATATCAATGCAAAATTTCAGAGAAATAATCGTTACTAAAAGTATTATTAATGCTAAATAAATACAGGGAAACTAGTTTTAACCCAGGAACAGAGAAAAAGTTACATTTTGTTACATAGTGTTATTCATTTTATTGTTCTGCCCACTCCTTGAAAAGGGCTCTGCCCGTGATTGGTGGTAACCTATAAAAAAAAATAATTTAGCAAAATTAAAAGAAACCTTAAGTGAAAAAATGAGATAAAACGCATAATGTTGCAAAACAAACATAGATATTTTAAAATCTTTGGCGGTAATCCTCATGACTGATAATATAATTAACAATAATTAATAATAATTTACTTACTTCCTTTAAATATATAATAAATAATAGTTCGTAATAATTTGTGTTCAAATTAAATTATGTAGAATTTAAAAGTACATATAGGAGGAAGAGCGTCAGCATAAATAAGGTTACCTATTTTGTATATTATTATTTTTAACACGTTTTTTCAACGCTTTGTCACGTGAGTCAAAGACTCAAAAGACAAGCTTGAACGCTCGCGTTAAAGCGGAGCTCAGACAAGGTGCTTGTACCTCTTAATATATTTCTATACTAATATAATATAATTAATATAATTTACATAATATAATTAATTATATGAATTCCTAATGTTATCTTTTAAATACTTTGTAGTTTTTTAAAATTGTAAAAAAAAAAAAAATTATGATAATTTCATTCTACCTTTTTTTTTATTTTTATCGAATATATATATATATATATATATATATATATATATATATATATATATATATATATATATATATATATATATATATATATATAATAAAATATATATATATATATATATATATATATATACTATATATATATATATATATATATACAACATTTCACAGGAAAAAAATAAAATATTTAATATTATTATTATAAATGAGAAAGAAATTACTAAAGAAGGAAATTCTAATATAGTTATTTTTTGTTTTACTATAAAAAAAAAAAAAAAAAAAAAAAACAAAAAGACAAAGAAAAAAAAAGAAAATACAACTATTTGTATTTTTAGGGGAAATTTGGTTGTTATAAATTTGTAAAAAAGAAATTTTAATATGGGAATAATCCTCTTTAAGATTTGCCGATATTCCTTCCTCTTCTTCATTGCCTCTTTATGAGAAGTAACGTAAACGGAGACTTACTTAGGTGAGATTTCAGCACCTCTCAATGAACCTCTAATATTGATGAAACACCATCATTCCCTCTTAGAATGTAAGCCCTTTCAAAAGCCTCATTCTAAAGATAAGCAACAAAAAATCATAACAGGATATTTTCTTTTTTCTTTTTCTTACAAAATAGTGTCTGTTGCTGCGATCACAAAATATTCCAACCAAACTTTATCCTCTGTCGCAAGTTTTATTTCTCTCTCTCTCTCATATATATATATATATATATATATATATATATATATATATATATATATATATATATATATATATATATATATATATATATATATATATATATATATATATATATATATATATATATATATATATATATACTCTATATATATATATATATATATATATATATATATATATATATATATATATGTATATATATATATATATATATATATATATATATATATATATATATATATATATATATATACTCCATTCTACAATATCTATTATATATATATATATATATATATATATATATATATATATATATATATAATGGTGCATCAGCAATGAAGAGAAAGAAGTATTAGAGGTTTTTAAGCTGTCAAAAATATCTATCTGCATTGTACATTCATTGCTGTTCCCATTCATGTTGAGAAAAACATATAAACTTTATTGATAAAGTGAAAAGAACGGTGTTCTATTTTAGATCACCAAGGCGGACAACTATTTAAATAAATAAAAAAAATAGGGAAAATTTACAATACTAACAACACAAATGTGTGAAATAGATGAGTAGAAAGTTACGATGGATTGCTACGAGTTAGAGAAGTTTTTAAAGTAATTGTTGAAGATTTATAGACGTTTGAAATGGATCAAGATATTGAACCTAATTCACAAACCTCAAATCCTTTGAAATCTGTAATTAATTGCATAATAAATTTAATTAAGACTTCAACTTTATTGACATTCACTCTTCCATTATGTATTTATTACATTGCATTCTCCAATCATGTGTGAGAGCAACTGCTTTTAATCAAAATTAAAAGTGTGATACTTCTTTTGAAAGATATTCGCTCAAGCATCGATGAAAATTTCTCAAGCATTTTGGAAGTTTCAAGAGAACTTCTGCTTTGCAATAATGAAGAAATGAGAATGCCGCGTGTCACAATCAATATACAAAAAATGAAAAGAAATAATGCAATTCTTATTCCTCTGCTTGCTGATTTTCCAAACCAGTTAAAGAGCAAGTTCATGGGCCATTGATCCATACTTACCAATCTGAGTAAATTAATTTCAATTAAAAATTTTACGAACTTTGTAAATAAATTTAATCTCTACGGCGAAATTTGGTTTGTTAATCATTCTAACATCTCTATCCCACTCACAACATGAGTGAGATGGATGTTGTACACAGAAAAGGCTCAACACATACTTTCTCAGTTCGACAGGGGAGAAAAGACTAACAGAACTAGCTTTAATGACTGTTCATCATTGATACACAAAATAAAAGGAGAAAGTTTCAAATCTTTTGCTGTTATGAGAGCAAGCATGATATGTTTTTTAATATATAGGCTATATAATATATATTTTTTTTCTATTTTGAGATTTGCTGTCAATGATATATTATTTAATTCCCTTCTATTTAAGGTAAGGATTTATATATATATATATATATATATATATATATATATATATATATATATATATATATATATATATATATATATATATATATATATATATATATATATATATATATCTCTCTCTCTCTCTCTCTCTCTCTCTCTCTCTCTCTCTCTCTTCTCTCTCACTCTCTCTCTATCTATATATATATATATATATATATATATATATATATATATATATATATATATATATATATATATATATATATATATATATATATATATATATATATATATATATATATATATATATATATATATATATATATATATATATATATATATATACTGTATATATATATATATATATATATATATATATATATATATATATATATATATATATATATATATATATATATATAACCCTTCTAACCACAGAATGGGGGCGAGGTGCGTAGAATACACCGGAACAGAATAGTAGCAGAACATGACATGAAGCATGTCGAAAAGAAATTTCAAACTTTTAAAATAGATAAATGTAACATTTTTTTTTCTAAATGTAATACTACGTTTCGCCTCTATGTCGGGAGGCCTCTTCAGGTGATGGATCTATCGAGAACAAGAACAGAAGAATCAAAAAATTAGACTTATTATGGATTTCGAGATTGGTTGGTTGCAATTATTTTTTGGTAAAAATTGGTGTATTTCATTAAATTGCTTTGCATAGTGTCAGATTTTACTTCACCCTTTTGTTTGTTGAAATTTTTCCAATTTAGGATACAGAAAGACTCAATTTGTTTTCTCAAACTAATATCTGAGGTATTGAAAATCTGGCTTGTATTGTTGATATTAATAATACGATTGCAGTTAGTTCTATGTGTAGTTGGGAGCTACTATTATCGATTTTCAAGTCATATTTATGTTGGTAGATTCTTCTTGTGAGATCATTTGTTTCACCATAATATACTGAATCACAATCACGGCAGGGTATGCGATAAACGCATTCTATGATATCTGTTTTTAATTTTTGGGGGGAGAAAAACTTTTTTTTTAAGGGAATTGAATTAGATTGCGTAAGTTGAATATTTTTTGGTAGTAAATTTCTTATCGAACCTAGATGACACTGAGGGATGGGTAAAAAGGATAAAGTGTTGGGGGAGGGTTAGGAACTGTAGTTATACTATAAAATTTTCGCTTGGCCTTTTTTAAAGCTCGGACTATAATATGATAAGGATAAAGTAAATTAGTAAAAGTTGAGAAGAGGAAACTAATTTCGGTATTAAGAGATGAGGGAGAGCATATTCGTAAAGCACGAAGAAATAGGGAAGAAAGAGTAGCTAATTTAGTAAAGGAAGGATGTGAAGAAAACCAATGTATATAGTTAGGTGTAGAGGTGGGTTCCCTGCAAATAGAAAAAAGTAAACGAGGTGTACGCCATGATATCAAGGTATCCAAGAAAGAGAGTGTATTATTTTGTGAGTCTTCTATGATAAATTGAATATTATTGTTTATATTGTTAATGAAATTTAAAGTGTCAAGGGTGTTTATATGCGTGAGAATGGCTGCAAATACATCATCTACATATCTGTACCATGTAGTGTGTGAGAGGAGAGTATGAGGGAGGATGAAATAATGTTCGATGAGCTCCATGAACAGATTGCTAAGGATGGGGGAGAGGGGGAGCCCATACTGAGTCTTGAATTTTGTTTAAAGTATTGAGTGTTAAAATGAAAGTAATTATGTTTTAAAGAGAGGAGTATCAATTGTTTAAGAAAAGAGAAAGGATAAGAGAGGATAATGTTGTTTTCAGTGATGTAACGTTCTAGGAGAGAGATAGTTAATGGGACTGGGACAAAGGTAAACAAGGATTTAACATCAAAAGTAACTAATCTGTGAGAGGAAGGATTGAGATGGTTGATTTTATGTATGAAGTCTTCAGTGTTCTTAATATGGGAAGGGGAAATTGTGCCTAATAATGTTTTTAATTGATTTGAAATGCATTTTGAAAGTTTATATGTTGGACTATTTCTATTTGAAATGATGGGGCGGAGGGGGGTATTGGGTTTGTGAATTTTGGGGATACCATAAAACTGAGAAAGGGAAGGCATGTAAGCGTTCAACGAACTGAATAAATTAGGCTATGGCGTCAAAATAGTTTTAAGGGATTTGTTGAAGGCAGACTGAGAATTTTTTAGGGGATTTTTTTTTGTAAGGGCAGTATATGTATTTTGATCACTTAATAAATCATTACATTTTTCTAAATAGTTTGTTTTATTTAATATTACAATATTATTGCCTTTGTCTGCTCTAATAATGACAATATTGTTATTGTTTTTAGTGAAGAAAGAGCAGAATATAAAACTTTTGGGAAAACTTCCGGATTTTTGTATTGTGATGAACTGCTGAAGTTAACAAACCTTTCAGGAAATCACTCTCAGTCTGCCTTCAACAATCCCTTAAAACTATTTTGACGCCTTATCCTAATTTATTCAGTAGATGTAATTATATAATTTTTTACGTCAGTAGGCTTTCACCCAACTTGTACTCTCTCCTTCCTGTGGTGGGCTTTGATCTTTCCATCAGGGCATTAATTACGTTTAAAAAGAAAACAAGATATCACAAGGCTAATGTGATTAAAATATTTCAACATTAGTAAAACGCTTAAAAGATGTACTGAAATAATCATCAATGGATCGGTGAAGAATTAACTTTTGTATCAATGAAACTGTTACATAATAAAAAGAGTCTTGTACAAAATGTTTCTTGAAAATCATCATTAATTACAAAGGGAAAAAAGCTATTTTTATAATAGATTCCTCTAAGAAAAGAAAGAAAAGTAAACATCCTTCAGGGAAAAGATATTTACAAGCTAATTATATTCTTTACATTAGTAAAAATATACTTTACGTTAGATAAAATTTGACTAACAAAGACATCAAAAATAAAGTTCACATAGTAGAGAGAGAGAGAGAGAGAGAGAGAGAGAGAGAGAGAGAGAGAGAGAGAGAGAGAGAGAGAGAGAGAGAGAGAGAGAGAGCTTTTAAACCCTAATATACAGATTATTTATTGAAATTATTGATGTCAATTATATTCTTATTTTTATCTTTCATTTTTCCTTGCGGGACATATTACAACCCAATATTTAACTTCCGCTTCGCATTCCCACCACCGACAGCTACATTATTAAACTACTAAATGAAAAAAACATGAAATACAGAAATTAAATTCGGGAATGACATAGAAATGAGATGAAAATATTAAACAAAAATGAACCTGAAAAAAAATTGGATAAATAAATATTATAGAGAATTACAGGCTATATTACAAAAATGAAAGAGTAAACCCGTTAGAAGCGTTGAAGATTTTTCAGTTGACATGTCCCTCGAATCAAGATCTTTAACTACTTCTTCAGATTCTTTAAAAACAAAAGATTAAGTTTATTATTAGAACAAAGATGGTGGTCAGCTAGATCGGAAATTAGAATAGAGACCGAGAGTGTTGCAGAAATTGATGTAAAAATTTGACCATGTACCCGGGGGAAGTTGGAAAAGTCTTAGCTACACCAACTTCATCATTAGGGGTTGCCAACTTACCTGTGATAATGAGTAGAAGGATGGATAAGGAGTTATTTTTGAAACCCGCCACTGTTCACTTCTTTGATGCTGCTTCATTTGTATGAGCCATTTTTTTAAAATTTGCAAAGAGAGTGTAATTGTTGAAAGTGTGAAAAGGAAGTGCCAAGTGAACAAACCCTTAGACTACTACTGTGCAGGAACTTAGAAAGGCTTATGATGAGTCCCAAAAGGATGGATTTTACGATATATATATATATATATATATATATATATATATATATATATATATATATATATATATATATATATATATATATATATATATATATATATATATATATATATATATATATATATATATATATATATATATATATATATATATATATATGAGATTACAAGAAGAGACGAGAGATAAAGTCAGGATAGAAAAAGAGATATCATATACAAGAAGATATGATATAATGATATATACGAGAAGAGATTTGATTACACGAAGAGATGAGAGATATATGGATATATGAGAGATGCAAGAAGAGATGACATATACAAGAAGGAATACATTTACAAGCAGGAAGAGATTAGGAAAAGAGGGAGAGATAAAGATGTTAAAAGAGATTAGATACTGAAGGAGATATGAGATGTAGAGATGAGATGAGATTTACAGGAGAAGGGAAAAAATAAAGGAAGATATGAGGGAGAAGAGAAGAGAAGAGAAGAGAAGAGAAGAGAAGAGAAGAGAAGAGAGAGAGAGTGTTATTGCTAATGGTGAGATGACAATATTATAACTTTTAGCCATGAAGAAGTTAACGGCCGATATGTTTTCACGTTTAATCAAATAACCAGAAGAATTAACCACCTGTTATCTTTCCTAAAAACTTTTAATTAAATCGGTTCACACGAATCAGTTGGTTGGACCAGATCCACCTGACCAATGGTGTTACAGGAAGATGAGAGAGATACGGGGAAATATGGTAGAAGAGGAATGACGAAGGTGAGATGCAGAGGGAGAGATGAGAAAGAGATGGATCACGGGTTGCAAGAGACGAGAGGCACAGGAGGAACATTTGACACAAACACACACACACACACACACACACACACACACACACACACACACACACACACCTACACAAGCACGCACAGAGAGAGAGAGAGAGAGAGAGAGAGAGAGAGAGAGAGAGAGAGAGAGAGAGAGAGAGAGAGAGAGAATATATACACAAACAGGAAAGATAAAATGAACTAAAGTTATCTAGGTATGTGTGTGTGTATGTGTGTGTGTATGTATGTATTATTATTATTATTATTATTATTATTATTATTATTATTATTATTAATAATAATAATAATAATAATAATAATAATAATAATAATAATAATAATAATAATAATAATAATAATAATAATAATAATAATAATAATAATCATAATAATAATAATAATAATAACCAAAGGTTATATATATTATATATATAATTAGTTTTATAAAACGAA
>JABUQX010019643.1:80000-85000 GCA_015478945.1 Trachelipus rathkii
TTGACCTTGGTCAGTTGGTCCTGTTACCCATGAGCTGAAGAATGCCGTGTAGCCCTAGAAGGGGTTCCATCCATCCTTCTGTGGATTTTAATAAGTATCGAGTTTCAAAGCAGTGAAATCGAAGCAGGAAACTTAAAAACTGTAACGAAATACCTTTTTTTCTGGGGTGTCGGATCTGACTAGTGGTTTAACCTCTTGTACATTGTCTAGCAGCGACGCTGTTGTCGATGGTTCTAATCCTGGCGCGAGTGAAATTTTTCTTCGTCTTATTAATGCAAATTTGTCGCAACAAGCATGTTGTGCCAATATCGACGTGGTCTGACTTTGGTTGGTTGCTCCTGTGACACGGGAGCAAACTAGCAGAATGCCGTTTAGCAGGGGTTCCAACCACCCTTCTATGGATTTGAATAAATATCGAGTTTCAAAGGAGTGATATCGAAGCAAGAAATTTGAAAACTTCCTAGTTGCTTCTTTTTCTGGGGAGGAGGATCGCAATAGTGGTAGAGCCTCCTGTACATTGTCTAAAGGCGACGCTGTTGTCAATGGTTCGAGTCCTGGCGCGAGTGAAATTTTTCTTCGTCTTATTATTGCAAATTTGTCGCAACAAGCATGTTGTGCCCATGTCGGCATTATTTGACTTTGGTCGGTTGCTCCTGTAACCCAGGAGCACCCAAGAAGAATGCCGTGTAGCCCCAGCAGGGGTTCCAACTACCCTTCTATGGATTTAAATAAGTATCGAGTTTCAAAGCAGTGATATCGAAGCAGGAAATTTGAAAACTATAAAGAGATACCTTATTTTTTTTTTGTGGTGTCGGATCGGACTAGTGGTGGAACTTCCTGTACATTGTCTATCGGTGACGCTGTTGTTGACGGTTCGAGTCCTGGCGTGAGTGAAATTTTTCTTCGTTTTATTATTGCAAATTTATCGCAACAAGAATGATGTTCCCATGTCGGCGTGGCCTGACTTTGGTTGGTTGCTCCTGTAACACGGGAGCAAACCAATGCTGTGTAGCCCCAGTAGGGGGTTAAAAGCACCCTTCTATAGATTTAAATAAATATCTAGTTTCAAAGCAGTGATATCAAGCAGGAGACTTGAAAACTGTTCCGAGATGCCTTCTTCTGGGGAGGTGGATCGGACTGGTGGTAGAGCCTCCTGTACATCGTCTAACGGAGACGCTGTTGTCGATGGTTCGAGTCCTGGCGCGAGTGAAAATTTTCATCGTCTTATTATTGCAAATTTATCGCAACAAGCATATTGTGCCCATGTCGGCGTGGCTTGACTTTGGTTGGTTGCTCCTTTAACCCAGGAGCAACCTATCAAAATGCCGTGTAGCCCAAAGTTCTATATCTATACTTTATATCTGTACCTCTTATTCCAGACCATAGTCTCTTCTTTATATACATTGCACTGGTAATATGGGCATACCATCTGTAAGACCTTAGCACACTCAAGACTTATTCCCTTTGCATTCACTAAGGATTTAACACCAGCCATCTTCCTTCAATTCTCACACCTTTTATTCTACATTCTGCATCATCCGTTCCCTTTTCATCAACCATATATCCTAAATATTTGAACTCAGACATTTGTTCAAGCTGCTCACCATCTAACATAACTTCACACAGAGAACTATCCTCACTCAAAACCAGAACCTTACTCTATTCTACGTTTGCTTTCAAACCCCTCCTTTTACACACCTGCAAATCTCTCTCTACTAATCCCCTCAAACTATTTCAGATTCATACACTAAACTTAATCATCCATATAATAGGTAGGGGCACCCACCACTCTCTTTCATTCTCCATTACTCTAACACCATCCCTTGCTACCTCACCCCACCTCTGATTCTTTCATAATATATATATATATATATATATATATATATATATATATATATATATATATATATATATATATATATATATATATATATATATATATATATATATATATATATATATATATATATATATATATATATATATATTTTTTTCAATTGAATCAATTCAAGCCTTTGATATATTTCTTTTACAATCCAAAAGAAAAATAATAATTACTTTTCTCCGGCTCCGGCTCCAACTCCGACTATAGTTTCTGCACTGTTTGAGAATTGTGCAGTACTTTCTGGCAATAAATTTTTCACGTACAAAAATATTTTTTGAAAAAATTTATGCAAAGAATCTGGTTCCGTTTCATACTCCAGCTGCGGCTCCAGATCCGGCGCTGGATCCGACTAAGGTTTCTGCACTATTTGAAAATTGTTTAGCACGTCTTCTGGCAATAAACTTTTCACCCAAAAAAATATTTCTTGAAAAAATTTATAAACAAAATTTATAAACAAAATTATACCCAGAATCCGGCTCCGTTTCCGACTTCGGATCCGGATCCAACTAAGGTTTCTGCATTATTTGAACATTGTTCAGCACGTCTTCCGGCAATAAATTTTCATCTAAAAAATATTTCTTGAAAAAATTTATAAACAGGATCAGCTCTAACTCCGGCTCCAGTTCCGACTCGGATCCGGATCCGACTAAGGTTTTTGAACTATTTGAAAATTTGTCAGCGAGTCTTCTGGCAATACATTTTTCAACTAAAAAATATTTCTTGAAAAATATTTATAAGCAAGATCCGGCTCCGGATCCGACTCCGGATCCTGCTACGGATCCGGATCCATCAAAGGTTCCTGCACTATTTGAAAATTGTTCAGCACATCTTCTTTCACTAAATTTTCACCTAAAAAAATATTTCTTAAAAAAATTTCATACCCAGGACCCGGCTCCGGGTTCGGCTCCGGGTTCGGCTCCGGATCCGGATCCGGATCAAACAAGGTTTCTGCTAGTGAAAAGGAATTGTTCCAACACGTCTTCTGGCAATACATTTTTCGCCTAAAAAGATATATTTTTAAAGAAATTAATACCCAGGAACCGGCTCCGGCTCCGGCTCCGGCTCCGGCTCCGACACCGGCTCCGAGTTCGGCTTCGGCTTCGGATCTGACTAAGGTTTCTGCACTATTTGAAAATTGTTCAGCAACTTCTTCTATCAATAAATTTTTCACAAAAAAAAATATTTTTCAAAAAAAATATACTACGGCTCCGACTTCGACTCCGGCTCCGACTCCGAACTCCGAATCAGATGATTAAGGATTCTGCAATATTTGAAAATTGTTCAGCAAGTCTTCTGGTAATAAATTATTCATCTAAGAAAATTATCTCTTGAAAAAATTTATACCAAGGATAAGAGCTCCAGTCTGGATCCGGATTGAGGACCCGACTAAGGTTTCTGCACTTTTTAAATTTGTTCAGTACGTTTTCTGGCATTAAATTTTTCACTTAAAAAAATATTTTATGAAAAAAATTCATACCCAGGCTCCGGGTAATACTCCAGCTCTGACTTCACTTTCGGCTCCGGATCTGACTAAGGTTTCTGAACTATTTGAAAATTGTTCAGTACGTCTTTGGCAATAAAGTTTTCACCTAAAAATATATTTTTTTAAAACTTCATACCCAGGATCAAGCTCGATTTCGGCTCCTGCTCCGGCTCCGGCTCCGGATCGACTAAGGTTTATGAACTATTTGAAAATTGTTCAGCACGTCTTCTATCAATAAAATTTTCCCCTAAAAAAATATTTTTTAGAAAAAATCATACTCTGGCTCCGACTCCATCTCCGACTTTGAATCCGGCTCCGGCTCCGACTCCAAATCCGGATCCGATTAAGGATTCTGCTATATTTGAAAATTGTTCAGCAAGTCTTATGGCAATAGATTTTTCATCTAAGAAAATTATTTCTTGAAAAAATTTATACCCAGAATCCGTCTCCGAATCCGGATCCGGATCCGGATCGGACTGATAAGGTTTCACTATTTGAAAATTGTTCAGTTCGTCTGCTGGCATTTAAATTTTTCTGTCTTTTGAAAAAATTCATACCCAGGTTCCGTCTCTGGCTCGGCTCCGGCTCCAGCTCCGGCTCCGACTTCACCTTCGGCTCCGGATCTGACAAGGTTTGTTCACTATTTGAAAATTATTTGGCAATATATTTATTATCTAAAAAATATTCTTTTGAAAAAAATTTATACTATTGCGCCGGCTCTGACTCTGGCTCTGACTTCGACTCCGACTCCGGATCCGGATCCGACTAAGGATTCTGCACTATTTGAAACCTGTTCAGCACGTCTTCTAGCAACAAATTTTCATTGAAAAATTTTTTTCTTAAAAAATTTATTCCCAGAATCAGCTCCGGGTCGGCTCTCGCTCCGGATCGGATCCAACTAGGTTTTCTGCATTGTTGAAAATTGTTCCCAGCATAGCTTCTGGCAATAAATTTTTCACCTAAAAAAATATTTTTCAAAAAAAAATCAAACTACGGCACCGGCTCTAACTTCGGCTCCCACTTCGACTCCGGATCCGGATCCGACTAAGGATTTTGCACTATTTGAAAATTGTTCAGTATGTCTTCTGGCATTAAATTTTTCACCTAAAAAAATATTTTTTGAAAAAAATTCATACCCAGGCTCCGGCTCCGGCTCCGGCTCCGGCTCCGGCTCCGGCTCCGGCTCCGACTTCACCTTCGGCTCCGGATCTGACTAAGGTTTCTGTACTATTTGAAAATTGTTCAGTACGTCTTCTGGCATTAAATTTTTCATCTAAAAATATATTTTTAGAAAAAAAATCATACCCAGGATCCGGCTCCGGCTCCGGCTCCGGCTCCGGCTCCAGCTCCAACTTCGGCTTCAGCTCCGGATCCGAATAAGGTTTCTGCACTATTTGAAAATTGTTCAGCAGATCTTCTAAAAAATATTCTTCGAAAAAAAATCATACTCCGGCTCCGGCTCCGGCTCCGACATCGACTCCGGCTCTGACTTCGGATCCGGATCCGGATCGACTAATTCTGTACTATTTGAAAATTGTTCAGCACATCTTCTGCCAATAAATTTTTCATCTAAAAAATTATTTCATGAAAAAATATATACCCAGGCTCCGGCTCCGGCTCCGGCTCCGGCTC
>JABUQX010019644.1:0-5000 GCA_015478945.1 Trachelipus rathkii
GTTGTACTTCGTTCAGTTAGTTCAGGTGTTTGGCTTCGTTTCGCATTTATCGTGAAACGCTCGCGTTTTTCGTGCGCCACTTCGGTGGTTTTCCATCGTCTTCCAGACAACCTCGTACCACCCACAAACAAATTCCCAGATAGAAAGGTTTCACCGATCTCTCAAGACTGCCTTGATGGCACGTAAAGAAAACTGGCTTCTGTCTTTACCCATCACTCTACTTGGTCTCAGATGCATTCCAAACGATTCCGGTTATTCCGCCTTTGAAGCAGTAACTGGAAAAACTCCACTTTGTCCTATGGACATTCTTCAATCTTCTCCTAACAACAAACAAGAAATGGATTCTTTTATGAAGAAATTTATCGCCCACATGAAAGAATTGGACTTTAGAGACCTTCCTACTTTTCACTCCTTCAAAAATTCTTCATATATTCCGGAGGCACTCAAGACCTGTTCTCATGTCTTCCTAAGGACTGATAGGATCAGAAAACCCTTAGAAGCTCCCTATAGTGGTCCTTTCAAAGTTTCAAGATAGAACTCAGGAATGGTCAAACTACAGTAGTCTCAATTAGCCGTTTAAAACCTGCTTTTATGGAAACGTTAACGTCAACGATTCCTGATGACCCTGATGATCCTGCTGTCTCTGATGTCCCTGATCTCCTTGATGTCTCTGATGTCCCTGATGATCCTGATGTCTCTGATGATCCTGAGGTCCCTGATGATCCTGATGTCCCTGATGATCCTGATGATCCTGATGATCCTGATGTCCCTGATGATCCTGATGTCCCTGATGACCCTGATATCTCTGATGACCCTGATGATCCTGATGTCGCTGACGCCGCCGATGTTCCTGATGTCCCTGACGTCTCTGATGTCCTAAGGATTCCTACTGTCCCTATTCTTCCAAGTGCCCCCCTTACTAGACGAAACCCTCCCCGTAGAGTCCGCTTCAGGATAGAAGCCAC
Organism: Trachelipus rathkii; assembly: GCA_015478945.1. Lineage (NCBI taxonomy): Eukaryota > Metazoa > Arthropoda > Malacostraca > Isopoda > Trachelipodidae > Trachelipus > Trachelipus rathkii. Next base: position 966 of record JABUQX010019644.1, read on the forward strand.
TCAGTGCCCCTCTTAGTGAATACATAAAATACTAATAATAAAAGAAATAAACACTCACTAATAGAGTCCGCTTCAGGATAGAAGCCACTCAGTGCCCCTTTTAGTGATTTTATCAAATATATAAAAAAAGAAATACACATTTCTAATAGAGTCCGATTCAGGATGGAATCCACTCAGCCCCTTTCTTTAAGTGTTCCCCTCAGCACCGGTTCCTCTTCATGATGTAAGTCACTCCGTGTTCTGGTGGGGAAGTAAATATATAGTGAAGTGTTTAAGTTAGTTTCCCCAAACCATGAAAATACTTACAGAATGAACATAAAAGAAAAGTAGCAAGTATCAATAAGTCGTAAATTTAAAAAATGACTTATTTTCATTATTCAGATGTTAATAATTAAAAATTGTATATTAAAAATATTACATTTGTTATATTATATTATAAATATTATCAATATTTGATAAAAATATATATATTTTATAAAAACTTAGTTTTAAGCAATAATAATGAACTTTTAACAATAAACTCCATCTTGTGTTTATATTATGTTCAGAATGTGAAGGCAAACGCCATCTACCGACAGCTTCTGCAATGTTTCATTTTATTATATTTACAAAAATCCATTTTTAGAAAAGTTAGACCATAAAATATAATTTTTTTTTTAAATGTATATAAAATATTATAATAAAAATAAAAATAAAAGTTATAAATTGGTCAAATGTAAATAGTAATAATATTTGTATAAAAACTTGATTATTATATATGTAACTTTTTTTATTATAACTTTGTACGACTTTTCGTTAAAAATAAATAATCTGTTGTTTCGCTTTTGTCTTATTAGCCTTTAAAGAGATAATTCGCAGCTATCACTATAGAGATAATTTGCTAATAAAGAACAATAGCTGAAATATCGGATCCGACCTACGAAGCCAGGAAGGAAGAAGAAACTACAAGAAGTTGGACTCCCTCGACTCTCACTAGGAGTTGAACTGCCACGTCTCTCTACAAAGAAGTTGGGCTGCCTCGTCTCTTCCCCGGAGTTGTACTAGATCTCCGACTGGCCCTACTTCTCTCCCTCTCTGAGCCTACCAAGAGGCAGAAACCTCCTCAGGGTTACCAGAACCCTTTGGACGATCTTCAAGGGGGAGGTTCTCCTGTAGGTGGATGGTCTCCGTGGATGGTGATATCTTCGCCGGACCTCCGAGATCCTCCAGTTAGTCTGCCACCTAAAAAGTAGTTTAACTACTAAAGAGATAATTTCGCAGGTAGCCGCTGAGGTTACCTGTCATAGAGATAACTACAGAGAGTATTTTGTATACTCTCTGTCCCTTCCAGATTGTCCCAGAGTTGGCCAGAAGAACACCCAGCCTCCTGTTTAGCCAACGAGCTCGTGCAGATCAGCATACCCTCTCCGACAACCTTCGACCGCCTTTGCCTTAGCCGGACTTAATCCGAACCAGTCGACGGCTTGTCCTGAAGTGGAACAGACTGACATCGCGACATACATGCTGATCATCCTCCGTCGCTATATAGTTGTCATACCAGATAATAGGATATCATATCGAGTGGTGACCATATAACTGATAATAATATAACCAGAACGGCAACTATATATATATATATATATATATATATATATATATATATATATATATATATATATATATATACATATATATCCTTCATATATATATATATATATATATATATATATATATATATATATATATATATATTGCCAATGAAAACCTTGACATAATGTTGGGAGTCGCTCACATCCATATATGCGTAAACATTTTTATTTTACAAACTATTTAAAACTATTTATGTATAAAAAACGAATCATATTTTGAACATTATATGACATTTTTATTTATTGACGCATGTTCAGGGCTTGCTACCTGAATGCATGTTTCCCTCCCGCCCGCGAAATTTTAGTTTAAATTTTAGTTTAAATCATATCATATATATATATTTTCGTTATCAAATGAAGCATTGATATATTTGATCTGAGTTTGGGTTTGTTTTAGAAGAAAAAAAATATATTTTGCAACGGGCTCTCATCATGATATTGCTATTTTTCTGCATGCCTGTAATGTTAATGATTGGAACCAGCCAACTGGCCATTTTTAACCAAAAAAGCAGCTTCTTTTGGACCAATACCAACTAAAAGTGGAGATAGACATGCAGTCGGGACGACAGATAAATGAATGTATATCGCGTGTCTCGTCATATGGGTACTTTATCATATGGCTTGGAAAAGACAGTCCATAAACAATAGATATAGAAGCACTACTGTCTTCGCTCCTGTTTCTGACTTTTCCATCGATGATGTTCCACAGATTATGGAAGAAATTACTACCCATGCGGAAAGCTGTAATCCTTCTATTAGGGTAGATTTAATTATCCCTTCCGTGAAGGATATGTACTCCTTCAATCAATCTCGTATTGTGCGTGCTTGGGGGGGGGGTATTGTATGAAGATTTTGTCGTTAAAGATCCCGTCATGAATTCCTATGCCATGAGAGAGAACATGTCATTAAGTGCTTTAACAAATTCGAAGATTTGGCTTTCGATAAGTATACGTGGACCAACAAAATATGCTTACGAGGTAATCACGTATTAAATCAATACTATTGGACCGGAAGGAACGACGGCTCAAATAGGGAAACACATCATGCAGCATTTTTGAAAAAAAAATTATATTCATTTAGGCTCTCCTTTAATCCCCGATGGACTTCATGTAAACCACTTATTTTTGATTCAATTATGGGAAAATTCCGTGGATTCTTTATTCTTAAGAGGATTGCGTTACATCAAGCACCCCCACAGAGAACCCCTGCCTCTGAGAATAGTAAGCGCCTATGCACAAGTAAACCTCTCCCTATAGCTAAAGAAAAAGAACATTATTGCCAATGCCATAGCGGGAATCCAAGAACCTCAACCTTCTACCTCCTCGGAACCCACTCTAATGGAAGTACAAATGGGGAAAGTCCCTTTTGCAATGCCTGCTTCGGATTCCCGACCTAGTACTTTGAGATCCAGAAAAACTCCGTTATCGGAAGAATCATACTTATTAGTGTCGGAGACATCTTCAACTCCTGTGACACCAGAATATGTCCCTCAAGAACCCTTTCCTATTATTCCTTCTCCATCTCAGGATTATACTTCATATTATGATCATAACCCAGCAACCTCCTGGAATTCCTCAACAAGGGTCCCCGAGACGACGACTTATTATGATGCCCCTTATTCATCAACAACTGAAACACGATATACAAGCCATAGTTTCCACAGTAGTACGTCATCTCCACATGCTTCTCATCGGGAAGAAATTCGTTCAGGTATCCAGGTGACATTATTAAAGGTGTCCTATATGGAAATGTCGGGACCCCCAACGACAACATTTCTTCGACAAACTTCGTTCACTATTAAGTGAGGATGAACGAGTACTAAACTCAGTTTGTTCCCATAGAGGTTCTTAAATACTTAAAAAGAAAGTACTAAAATGATGAAAATAATTTTTTATAACTTATGAAAACTTATGTCCATGAGATTTAAATTAATTAACGTAAAACTTGTTCATACATGTCATTGTGGATTTTGTTTAAGTCTTTGTACCATTTGATTTAAGATTATTATTTTGTTGCTTTGACCAAAAAAAAAAAACGAAAAAAAATATATATTTATATATCTATAATCTTGTAATTACTATATTCCCATTGTTTTTATTAATTTTATCATTGAGACTGGACAAATTTGAAGTACCTTAGATATTAACTTTAAATAGTACCGTTATTATATAAATTCATGCGGGTTGCTTTTGATCTTATTGTCCAAATTTCCCTAGCAACTAATTTAATTGCTAAACAGTACGCTAAAAGTTCTTATCCATTTGATTAGAATTTTTTTTTTTTTTTTTTTTTTTTTTTTTTTTTTTTTTTACAGTTGTCACCACCACTCACGGGCAGAGCCCTATTCAAGGAAGGGGTGTTACACGCCTCAAAAGTCAACAACTAAATTAAATTACGCAGATGATCA
>JABUQX010019644.1:10000-17500 GCA_015478945.1 Trachelipus rathkii
CAACTACCTAAAGATAAGATACCTAAATTCATAAATGGAGTATATAAAAACAGCTTAGGTGTCGGTGGTAGCCATATGATGGTTGAGATATGGTCCTCCTTTTTGTTGGGAAGGTGTAAATATGTACCTGAAGAAAATGCGACATTTTCATTGTTGAAATGTATGGTGGCTTTGGAGACTGGTAATGATGTATCATTTAAAAACTACTTTGAAAAACTAAATGAATTAGAAAGAGCGCGTATTGTGATTGCTTAAAGAGACAGACTAATAGGTAACCTAAGTAATAAAACGATCGATTTCATCGCTCTTCAAATGTACTTGGGTTTTCAGCCTTATATTGATATGATACTGGTTTTTCTTCGTCATTTGGATGAGAAACGGTTAAAAATATTTTTCCAGCCACCTCAGATGTTGTATTTAGTATTATGTATTATCATTTATAAATTATTATATTACATAAAACAACTTAATTTGCTACAATGACAGGTTTATGAGGCACATTGTTGTATTAGAGATAAATTAATTTTCACAATTTTATAAATTGTGTACCGATACTAAAAAAAAAAAATACGTAATTTTGTCAATGATTCTTATTACATAACACTTATCGTTAAAGATATCAATTATTTATAAAAAGAAATACATTGACGAAAAATGAGCTTCTGAAGAAACGTTTTCTTCCTTTGAGCCCATGAAGTATTATACAGTTTCATATTCAATTTTATATTTAAGTAGAGAAATGCTCAGTTAATAGATGCATACGATAACAATGCCAAAAAAAAATATATGAAAATATTCATTCTATATATACGTATATATAATATTATATAATAATACATATATATATATATATATATATAATAAATATATATATATATATATATATATATATAATATATATATTATATATATATATATATATATAAAGTGGCTTACAAAAATTAAGCTCTTAACTTTGAAGTCATAATTTCTAATACTCAAAATTTATATGAGGTAAATTATGCTTAAAAATAAAGGTTTTCTGCCTTCTCGCCAGAAGTCGCATACGCTTCTCGTCGTAATTGAAGACCTGCTGAGTAAATTAATTGTTCACTTGTTCACTTGCAACACTGCAACAACATAATTTTTTGAATTACTTTATAAATTTCTAAAACAAATCAACGAATTATTGGAATTAAATATAAAGGATGAATTTTAAAAAAAAAAAACTAATCTTATTGAAGTAATTGAAACGCAGAAGATATAATAATAATGATATATATATATAATATAATATAATATTATATATATATATATAATAGTATTATATATAATCTATATATAGATATATAATATAATATAGTATATGTATATTATATTTATATATATATGTTTTATGTATATATATATATATATAATATATAATATTATAATATATATATATATATATATATATATTATAATATATATAAATATATATATATATAATATCCGCATCCGCAAAAAGCAATGCTGATTCCGGATAACTAAGGAAGAATGCGGAGTGTATGCGGATTGGTTCCAGGATTTGGTTGTGGCAATAGCGATTGCGGATGTCACATAATCTCATATATTATATATATATATATAATATATATATCATATATATATATATATATATATATATATATATTATAGAATATAATATATAATATATATAATATATATATTATATATATATATGGAAAGTTCTATATTTGAATCCGTTCATATTTTCTTCTGAAAAAATTTTCTAAGTTCAAAAAAATTTCTAAGTTCAGAATGTTAAGTTAAGTTAAGTTTTTTAAGAAAATTCTTTAGTGGCAAGCTCTGGAATTATGCCAGAAGCTTGCCACTAAAAAAATTTTCTTAAAAAACTTAACAACTTAACTTTTCTGAACTTAGAAATTTTTTTGAACTTAGAAATTTTTTTCTAAGAAAATATGAACTGATTCAAATATAGAACAATTATATAATATATATATATATATATATATATATATATTATATATATATATATATAATATATATATATCATATTATATAAGTATATAATATATATATATATATATATATTATATATATATATATATATATATAACATCTATTAAACTTGGCATTACAAAAACCTTTAAAATTAAAAAATTCTTGGAAAATTATCGTACGTTTGGCATTTAATATGTAGTGAAAATTGTGTCAAAAGGTAAGGTATCATATTAAATAAAAAAACGGTTGCTTCAATATTTGAAATTTCAACTTGTCGTACTCGCGTACAAAGCTGAAATGAGAGCATTACGTCAATGTATTTTGTGAGACGAGGTTGTTATTTGCAGCTGGTAAAGTGTATATACCTTTAATCAAATTAAAATACTTTCGATTTTATAATTATTAAACCGTAAACAATTTAGAAAAATCACCAACTTACTTTACCATCATCTGATAATGCTAGAATACCATTCTGGATCTGGTTCATATTCTTCAATTGTACGACAGAATCCACCTTTGTAACGCGTGACTTCATAAGTTCTTTTACTGATTGCATATCCTAATTATTCCTACTAAATGGTGTTGTTCTCACTTTGTCATCGAACAATGGTGAATTTTTCCATTATTTGATAGATTTTGTGTACGAGATAAAAACTCTTCAAGAAGGTTAACTAAAAAGGAAAAAGTTTGTTACAGAACATTGTTTAAAACTTATTTTAGGCAATTGCTTACCTCCATCGGCCATGTTAAGGGAAAATAAAGGCTAGTAAATAATAGTCATAAAGTCTCTATAAATCTAAGAAATTAACATCTTGTTTTGTACACTCCATTATGATTCCTACATGCCATACGATAAATTTGGGCCAATTTTAACAATATAAAATTTCTAAAATTAATTTGAAATTATTGTAAGCATTACCGCTATAGTTTAAAACCAAAAGTCCTTCAGTCTAATAGTTTCCAAATTTGGTAGTGCGCAAAACTGAATGTGATAAATGAAGTAGATTAAATATTGAATAAAAATTAATTGAAATTATTATATATATATATATATATATATATATATATATATATATATATATATATATATATAATATATCGATATAATAATATTATATATATACTATATAGGTAAAATTCATTTGCAAATCTCGTAATCGATATTCGATATATCGAACTATATCGATATATCAAGTATTGGATAATATCGATATAATTCGATATTATATATTTATTCACTTATTCACCATCCCCTCTGGTAGATCTGTGTATATATATATATATATATATATATATATATATATATATATATATATATATATATATATATAATATATATAGGTTAGTGTCTAAAGCTGACATCATGTAACTCGTTTACTCTTTTGGGTATTTTTTGGCATACACATTGTTGCATATGCATGGCACAAGGAAAAAAAAGACTTTTGACCGCAAGAAAAATAGTTCGCCCGAGTGTTAGGATTGTTTAAAACTAACGATACCTCCGGGTAAGCACCAACGATGTCAGGAGTCGGGGTCTCTCGCCTTCTGGGTGGGACTACGGGGGGACTAATCCCCCCTCCGGGGATGGTTTCCGGAACCCCCGCTCTTTGGTCTTTGGGTGTCGCGGGGGTTCCTCCGACCATCCCCTCCGGGGTAATGAAACATCCCCCTCTCCGTCCCCCATCGGCTCTAGCCCCTAAAAAGGGTAAACTCCTTTTTAGGGGGCTCTTCGAGCGGCCCCCTATATACCCTGATATATATATATATATAATATATATATACTATTATATATATATATATATATATAATATATATATATATATAATATAAAATAATAGTATTTTCTTTCCCCTAGTAGTTTGTATCTTTTTCATTTAAATAATAGAAAAAATTGTAACCTATTTTCCTTAAAAATTTTTGCCATATATTATTTACCTGCTTTATGGTCTGTAAAAATGCAATGAAAGTGCTTTAGGCGAAGGCTTTATTAAAAGGCCATTCATTATAAATATGTATTAGAAGTGATACATAAATTAATAATTTAAACAAACAATCTAATAAATAAATAAATCTTTAAATTTAAGTTTGCACAGCACAAGCGAAGTCAACTTAATCCTACATGGTCTAAATCCGAAATAGGTGATTTTTTGTTTATTATCGCTGGATATCGATATATCGATGATTTTAAATATATCGATATATCGATGATTTCAAAAATATCGAATATCGAAGCTCAGACGAAAAATTGAAATAAGCCATATATATATATATTGGGTGCCTGTTTGTAACGGTTTTTTTTATACTAAAATTGAAAAGCAAGCCACAAAGGGTTTACTATCCCATTTCATTTGTTTGCAAATATGTTTATGATCAGTTAATATAATGCATTAAATTATTGTTGGAGTAAAACACTAGATTATTTTAATTCTTGATTATTTTATGAGATTTTTAGAATTCATATTTCGAAGACTGGAACATTTATCCCCATCTCCAAGTTGGAATTGTAACAGACTTGTTTGAGGCAAAATCTTTCCTTTTTAATCCATTCTTTACTCGTTTTCCGTATCTTGCTTATTGAGATTATCTCAATTAAATTTAATTTCCGATCCAGCATATTGACTCTGAATACTGCTTTTTGAACAGAAAATGGCTACTAAATCAGATGAGCTATTTTACATTTGTATCTTTGGCATTTGGGGAATTGTGTTGATATGCCTCAGTTTTGTTTGTTTAACAAGATCGAATAAATTTTCCTAAACCTTCCGAGTAACTTTAATTTCATCTACTTACTGTTGTGAACTAGGTTTGGAAGTAAGTCTGGCGACATTATCAGTTTGGCTATTGTTTATTAGGCCTATCTGAATTATTTGTTTTATTTTTAAAACCTTAGTTTTGATTTTTCAATATTATTGGAACTTGAAATGTCTGATCTAATACTTAAAATAGTCACTAATATAAATTAATGGTATTTGTTATCTAAATAAGAAAAAAAAATCCAGCACTTTATTATTAAGTAAGGCACCTGTAAGAGACTTATTTGTTTGGTCAAAATTGAAACCAAGGCTCCGAATAAACAATATCGCATATTTTTAAACGAAAAACGCGAATGGTCTATCCATTATGTTTCCCCTGACGAGTTCGCTGATTAAATTATCATCAAATGAAAGTGAATCAAAGCAAAGATCAATTAAAATATTTAGGTGCTTGTTGATCTTGTCTTATAATTGGGAACGGAAAAGTACATTTTATTTACCGTCATATTTATTCATGAGGTTCGTAAAAAAAAAAAATTGTCATAAATAAAATCGAGAAAAATGTTTCATTTCCAAAGAGCCATTTAAAAATAAGCATCAGGGAGATAATATACGCCCAAAATTAAATTGCTCCTTTAAAAAAAACTGATAGTGACTGACAAGCTCTTCCTACGTGGTTGAACGGTATGTTAATTTTATTTTGAAAATAATTTATATTTATTTAAATAAAAAATTGCATAAATTCATAATAAATTAGTTTCAACTATTTACGTAATTTGACCAATTCTTTATCCCAAAGCCTTTTATATAAAATGTTTGTAGCCTAAATAGAGGGTCTTGAAGATTTTTAACTTCTCCGGTATGCCTATCAATGTTTTTCCATTTTACTTCCCCATTCTTAAACAGCCAGCCTCGAGGCAGCCGCATTATATATATATATATATATATATATATATATATATATATATATATATATATATATATATATATATATATATATATATATATATATATATATATATATATATGTCAAGAAGGGGACAAAACAGAAAAGTAAATTAAATCCACCCAATTCCTTGTCTAATGCATTCCCTCAGGTGGGTCTTAAAGAAAGGAAGCCTGAATAAAGCATCAAATCAATAAATCATCTCATACCTAAAGACAGAACTTTTAGTACTTTTCGTAATAAAGTACTTTATTACCCAGAAGTACTTGGAAAAGAGCATAAATTTAATAACATAAAATTTAAGGAAATAAATGAAATAAACCAAAATATATAACTCTTAAACAAAATAATACCTTTGATAATATTTTCCCATAATATTAACATTCACTGAGAAAAACAAAACGTAATAAAGGGGCCATCATATTGTAGGATTGGATACTCCCATTTATATATATATATATATATATATATATATATATATATATATATATATATATATATATATATATATATAATATATATATATATATATATATTATATATATATATAATATATGATGTGTAGCTGTAGGTGTCCCGATTTTTCGTTCAGAAAATATGGTAACCTTACCCGTGGGACTAAAATTGCTGATGTATGAGTGAGGCTATTTATACGTTTTAAATATCTCTGGATTTGTGTGATATAGCTGTTAAGTGTTTGAATATCCCTCATTGTGTAATTTACTTGTAAAAGTCGTCTATGCAATTGGTTAGGTTTTTCATGTATTTGAATGTTAATTTGGGTTATGTTTCGTTGGGCAACTATTGCAGAATTCATTTCTCGAGTAATTTTCTTCATCACCTCCTGCCCTTGAAGTATGGCCTGTTGTGCCAGCGTGAACACATATAAAATGTTGAAATCACGTCGCGAACGAACCACGTTTCTTACGCGAGCGTGAACGGCCGCATCTCAACCCTGGGAAATGCACGAGTTGTGAGCAATTGCCCCAGTCACAACAAACCAATTTTGTTAAATTTTGGAATGGTCTGCCACAGGAGGTTGAGTGTGACTCAATTGCAACATTTAAGAAAGGGTTGATATGTATATGGTGGGTTGGGTATCATATAATATATTAGACGAAGCCAAATTGGCGGGTTTAAATTATCATCAAATGAAAGTGAATCAAAGCAAAGATCAATTAAAATATTTAAGTGCTTGTTAATCTTTTCTTATAATTGGGAACGGAAAAGTACATTTTATTTACCGTCATATTTATTCATGAGGTTAGTTAAAAAAAAAAATTGTCATAATTAAAATCGAGAAAAATCTTTCATTTCCAAAGAGCCGTTGTGAAATAATATACGCCCAAAATTAAATATGCTCTTAAAACTGATTAGTGACTGAACAAGCCTTCACTACGTGGTTTGAACGATCATCGTATAAAATTTCATTTTGAAACTAATTTATATTTAATTTAAAATAAAAAATTGCATAAATTCATAAATAAATTAGTTTAAGCTATATACGAATTTGACAATTCTTTATCCCAAGCCCTTTTATATAAAATGTTTGCAGCCTAAGTAGAGGGTCTTGAAGATTTTTAGCTTCTCCGGTATGCCTATCAATGTTTTTCCATTTTACTTCCCCATTCTTAAGCAGCCAGTCTCGAGGCAGCCGCATTATATATACATATATATATATAGTTATATATATATATATATATATATAATATATATATATATATATATCATATGATATTATATATATATATATATATATATATATATATATATAATATATATAGGCAAATTTACTTTGTGCCTTACCCGATGTACTCG
>JABUQX010019644.1:27500-50000 GCA_015478945.1 Trachelipus rathkii
AAGGTATCACGAGTAAGATTGCCATGGAAACAAAGCGTTGAAAGCAGTAACTGAATATTAGACGGTTGGAGACCTTTTAAAAGAATGAATCAAAGAGGGAATCTAAGACTGGGGAGAAATACAAAATATCAGAGAGAGGAGTTATACGATTTATTCCCCATTGCCGTGACTTTTGCTTCCACTGTGTTTTATCTTTTCCAAAAAGGTTTTCAATTATTTCTATTTTTTTTGTGATCTTCTGTCATTCTCATTTTGCACATATTATATATACTTAACAAGTAATCTACATTTAGATTTGCTTTTTACACATACCATGCACTTAATAATAGTTTTAGTCCTCTAGTAGAAATGATTATTATTATTATTATTATTATTATTATTATTATTATTATTATTATTATTATTATTATTATTATTATTATTATTATTCGTAACCCAATTTAAAAAAAAAAATAATAATTTATGCCTTCAAAGTTAAAATAAAAAGCAAAGGTGAGCTAAATTTTGACAAAGATTCTTGCCAGACGTACGACGTGTAAAATCAAACTTTGTGGCAACAAAACTCAAGCATCATGAGTCTCATTTCACAGTTGAAATGTGACTTATTGCTGGTGTGTTTAGTATTTCAGAGTATTTATTCATAGACATCGTGCTTAAAGACCAATCATATTATACAAATTTGTTAAAAGACATTGTATTTTTTTATGATAAATTGTAAGCAGATGACTTGCAATAGGCAGTGGTAGAAGTAATAAGCCTTTTGTAAGAGCCCTATCATACCGCCATCTTAGATCGTCATACACCGCCATCTTAGATCCTGTGCCGAATTCGATTAATACGAACACGGCCAAGATTATTTATTGGTCCTAGAATTTAACAATTTTCAAAGTCTTCCTATTTGTAAATAAAAATATTGGGAATGCAATTTCTATAGAATATTCTGGAATGTTTATGGATTGGTTGGAAACATTCTTTTCTCTTCACTTGCCTGATTTGCTTCGGATGGATAACTTCACGTATTTATTGCGCAATAATAAATCCTACTATTGTCCTTATGGTATATTATCTTTAAAAAGTGAAATAAATTATACCTGTAATAGTGTGAATTTAATATAAAGTTGATTTAGCTTTAAGGACATTCGCTAAAATATTGTGTAATATACGTTAATTAACTCCGCACAAAAGGAATTGACGGCAGAAAGTTAAAATTGTTAAATAATAAGGGTGAACATTATATATTGAGTTTGAATATTGCAATAGTTCTGGGCAGACCCTTGTCGGTGGAATATTTACAGCATTTCCCATTCAATAAATAGTTTATCGAATATTAAAACTAACGCAGGTTTATATATATATATATATATATATATATATATATATATATATATATATATATATATATATATATATATATATATATTTAGGAACTTGTCCTTTAAAAGGATGTTAGTCGATATATATTGAACGAACGATATAATAATTTTTTTCGATTATTTCAAAGCAATAGAGCGTCAGAGTTACCAATTTTTTTTTTTTTTAAACTAAAGGAATACCCAAGATTAAATCGCAAAGATGTAAAGAATCTGGGTCTCTCGGGCTCGGCGGTCGACGACGGGAAATCTCCCCCTCTGTCCCATATTTTCTGGAGCATGATAAAAAATAAGCAACTTTTGGTAACTTGCGCTCCTTCTATTAGAGTTTTAGCTAACACGTGACACTGCAGGGTTCCACGCATAGTGTTAGGCGATTTTTCGATGTCTTTTTATGTAACATCCTTTTAAAGGAATAGTGCATTTAAATTAATATATATATATATATTATATATATATTAATATATATATAGTATATATATATTATATATATTATAGGTATATAATATAATTAATATATATATTTTATTTTCTCACTCCTCTCCACTTTATAAAAGAAGCCATAATATAGTATATATATATATATATATATATATATATATATATATATATATATATATATATATATATATATATATATATATATATATATCGAAATAGTTCCACATGAACGTATCTGGCACAACCTGCGATTGCACGGTGCCCCTGAGGCCTACGTTAGATGGATCAGACTGCCTACACATTAAACGAGGTGGCAATGCCGATTGCCCAGCAAGAACATAGCCGCTTTAATATGTAAGGTTAACACCAGGGTTTCGACCCCTCCTTGCTTGAACTTTGCATGAATGAGGTGACTGCCAATATTCAGAAACCATCCCAGGTCGATTATCTACGCCTATGTGTAGCAAAAGAAATGAGTCGTTAACCCTTAAGAACAAACGCAGCAGTGGAAGATTCGTTTAGAGGAATTCGGCCTGCTATTTAACAAAAAAAGACTGAGCACATGGAAAGTGGGCCCCAGACAGATGGAACCATCAGTATCGACGGTAAAGAACAGAGCAAAGTCACCAAGTTCAAGTACCTCTGGTTTAGTGTTGGCCGACGCACCGGTTGCAGTGTGACAATTTCAGTGTTCCGGTATTGTGAGGTGCAAAAATAGAATGACTTGGTGTGGTGCGGTACCAAAAATTCCTGTTCTTGGCCAACATTACTCGGCTACATCATCAGCAGTGATGGTGAAACTTTCCCACATGCTTGAGTTAGAGTCAATGTCGCGTGTTTAAGTCACTTGAGTTTTGTGTGACCGCCGTATGCCCGTTCGCCTAAAGTAGAAGCAAGTAGTTAACCCCGTGGCTCTTTGTACGTCAGAGTGCTGCCCAGCAACATCTATCACAGAAATCCTTTCGTTTTAGTGAGACCTCCCGAGTACTTTTTAATCAGCTAAATAAAGTCGTAAGATCTTCTCAAGGATGTAAAAATATCTGTAGCTATTAGGCTATATATCTTTAAAATAGCCTAAAGAAAGATTAGGTCTTCAAAATATATATTTCATCCAAAATCTTTATTACAAAGACTAAAATTTTAAATCTAATTTTTAATTATTTATTACTACTGTAAGTATTATTTTTGAATTTGAAATCTTTATTAAACAAAATATAAGTTGTTAAGATATATTATTTAATATATAGTATATATATATATATATGATATAATATATATTATTATATATACTAATATATATTATATATATAATATACTCTTGACCAAACCTCTAGAATACCCTTAACTCAACTACTTTGAAAATGAGCAGGCTAGATATGTTTCTTCTACTCAAACTGATACCATCCCCTGATAGGAAAGTGTTAGCTGATATTGCTTTTCGATATATTACAACGAAACACCGAAATAGGCATTTTTAGCTATCGCTATCCCATAAGCTGTTGTAATTACGAAATTGAGAATTTTTACCTTGTTTACCTTTATTACTGATTTTCCTAGGTGTTTTCTTTACCTGTCCAGTTGGAACAGATTGGTTCTCTACACCATTTTTGACCAGGGGTGTCAGTCGTACAGGTGCTTCCCAATGGTCGTTTAAGGTACTACTGCAACTGGGCTGTGGTGAATGGGGGCTCCCGGGTGATACCGAGCCCCCTGAAGGGGAAAGCGGAGTACCCTCTTCACCAGGATAGTCTGGGTTTACTGTTGAGGCAGCGTGGACATTAGTGAAGGAAATTGAAGCAGAAGTTGCTGCTTGCACCATAAGTTTGTAATGAAAATTCATTTAGAGAAAGTATATATATCTATCTTCTTTTATAAATAAATGTAGGTATACACTTAAATATATAATTTCATATATAGAATATTATAACATATATATATATATATTATATATATATATATAGATAATATATATAGTATAATTATATATATATATATAGTATATATATCGAAATATGTATGATTTATATATCGTTTGAACTGAAAAAATTTGAACAGAAAATATGTAGGGGTGAACCAACCCCTGTGCTACACCCGTTGACCATAATATATATATATATTATATATATATATATATATAATATATATAATATAATATATATATATATAATATATATAATATTAATAATACTATATATATGGGTATACTTTAAGTTCGTTTCTGACCTACGTCCGATATTTTAAGTTTAAAATTCGATTTTCGATATCTGGTATCGATTAAGTGAGACCAAGATACCGAAATCTTATGTTATTTGCAGTAGAAATATATATATGGTTCAATTATATATATATACTCATATGTATATATATATAACTATAGTATAATATATATGTATATGTATAGATATGTATATAGATTATAAAGATGGAACTTTTTCATGTGAGTATTATTGGACAGACTTTCAAATATTACCTGAAATAGTAAGAATTTTAAGGTGCGATAAATTTTGTTACTCGGTGCTGACGTACGATCCGGTGATGAGCTGGGACGCGTGCTGTGAGCAGTATATGTTTGTTGTGGATATCAATGTTTTGTTGAGAGTGGGAATATATTAGTAGAAAGTGTTGGAATTAGTACTCGAGATATTAGTCCCGAGATTTGGTACGATTGTACGACATGATTAGTTGCTGTTAGCATCTGCTCGCGAGAATTTTATTGTTTGCATACTTGACTTCTAAGAGTGAGAAAAGGTTTGTAGAAAGGTCCCAAAGAATGAGTAGATCAAGTGTGATATCGCTTGAAAAATTATATATGTAGGAGATAAAGATTTTATATGTTTTGGTATTGCTGTAGACTAGATTAGGACAGGATGTGAGGTGCGCTTAGTACATGTGCTTAGTAGATAAGGACTAGAGACATACGGTTGTTCTCTCATATATTATAGAGGTCGGTCGTCTTAGAACATGTATATCATAGCTAGACACATACGATGAAATTCGTAGTGTAGCAGGACCGAATGCAAATATGTGATATACTAGTGACTGTGAGTAATGTATAATCTTTCATTTATTGTCGGTAAGAAATCAGAATATGCAGAAGTTCATCAAATACCTGATTATGCAAGGGTCGTAAGATGCCTAGTGGATCGCAATATGTGTATCAGCTCGCATTCCTGAAAGGGCAGTAGCATATATAGCACACACTCCTCTTGCATAGTCAACAGTTATAGATTGGTAGATTTTTGCAGACACTATATAATATATATATATATATATATATATACTTAATATATATATATATATATATATATAATATATTAATATATACTATATAGTATATTTTTTGGTTAGGAAAATGTCAAAAAAAAAAAAAAAAAAATGATTTTTCTGGGGGGAGCTCGAGCCGGCGGGAGACATAGTATATATAAGTAAAGATATTATATAATTATTTGTAAAAAGGTATTGCACGACAACAGGGGGCTCGAGCCGACCGGGGAACATACAGGGGGGGACGTTTTCATACCCCGTAGGGGAGGGGCGGAGGAACCCCGCCGACACCCAAATACCAAAGGGGAGACCCTCCCGGAGACCCTCCCGGAGGGGGGGAAATACGTCCAACCCCGTACAGTTCCGGAAGGCTACGGAGAGACCCCGAACTCCTGCCATCGGTGCGGTAATAAACCCTTGGGGTATTCTTTAGTTATAAAAAAAAAAAACCAAATATTTTTAATAGAAGTCCTATTTATTTTAAACGAGTAACGTATAAAAAGTCTCTAAATCGGCTTTCTATATATATAACTTAATAATTATTAAAAAAAAATTATTTTTTTGCTACTCTTTTCCGCAATAAAGATTGTACAGCATTCCAGCAATCGTATTCCTTGCTTCCCGGTAGCTGTTTGTAGATTTCTGTGAGAAGTAATGGATGGTGGCTCTTCTAGAGGCTGAATATAGTATAATGGTTGCACCGATGATTATTGCAAAGAAGCAGGATGGAATTCTTCTTTTGTGGGATACACATTTAACCGGAGGAGTTCTGGATATTAGCTACATGGATATATATATATTAATAGGATATAATAGATACTGATCTATATAATATGTATAGATATCGTATAGTATAGTGATATTTATATTCATATATATATATATATAAGATTATACTCTGATAGTCGATAGATACTCGGTAGTCCGATATATATTTCGATATCATCAGAAATCGAAGGGTCAGAAAGAAACTTAGTTTATCCTTATAGTTATATATATATTATACTACTATGTAGATATAGTATATATATATAGTATATATAGTATAGTATTATATATATTATATATTTTATATATATATATATATATATATAATATAGTTAGCTTAAAACTATGGCTATCAGTCGGTCCTGTTTGTATTTCAAAATAATAACAATCGTCTGGACCGGTAATTCTATTAGTGTATTTCCATGGTAATAAGTAATAAACTATATCAAAAATAGTTTATAATTGCAAAGGATTGCTGCACCTTTTAAACTTAGGAAAAATTCGTAGCGTTTCGATTCTTTCCCTTATTAATGAACTCACTCTGAAGTACTTGTTAATGAATCTTATGCACTTCTCTTTGTCAGTTCTGATGTAAAGAGGACGAAATCTTTTGTAGTGATCATCTAATATTCTCTCCATCTTTTCAAAATTCTTAATATTATTTTGAATAAAATAGTACTTTCATGCAACTTTCAAATCTTTCCTAACTTTCCTGAATTGGTTTCATAATTCCATTTAGTTTCATTTTATGGAGAGTAAGCTGGTAAGATTAAAGGTTTTTGTTCAGCTGCTATTGTGATTTATTTTTTTATTGACCCATTTTAAGGTAAAGTGAATGCAAATGAAGAACGTCTGTACTTTTCACATTGTCGATGTTCTTCTAACGTTTATATAATATAGCAAGTTAATTAGATACTATATATATTATATGCATATCACTATAAATATATATAATAGTATATACTAGTATATTATCTATAATATATATAGTATAATAATATATATATTACTCAGTCAGATTTGTAACTATTGAAGGCTACGCCAATTATTTTGAGTCTCTTTTAATAAAATAATCTAAATGTAAGAGTTACTAAATTAGGAACAATTTTATATGGGAAATGGAAAAAGAAACTCGATTTATAAATAAATTTTGTGAAAAAACAAGTACGTTTTGGTTAGCAATTCACAATAATTAAATTTATCTTTGGAATTTTCCTTCCTAACTCTGTTCTAACGAGTAAAATTCTAATCTATCGGCCGCTACGTAAATTTCTTCATTTTTCGCGTATGATCTAACTGGGCCAGCCGCTCATACAATACGGTTGGCTAAGAACGATCGAAAAAATTACGAAAAGTCACGCGGTTAACGTAAATTTGCTCACTTGAAAAACGTACGAACAATTTGGAAATAATGAGAAAGAATTTTTATTCTCTCTCTCTCTCTCTTCTGTCTCTTCTCTCTCTATATATATACTATATATTATAATATATTATATATATATATATATATATATATAATATACTTAACTATATATATACTATTATATATATATAGGCTCTAGTTCTACTGATCTATCTATGTACGATAAGTTCGCTTACGGGCTGACAGCGTAAAATGAAATGTACAGCAATAGATGAATTGTGTTTACTGTTTAGTTTTGAATTTAAGGGTAGTTTATATGTTGCGATTATTGAATTGTAATTATATGTTACGATTAGGAGTAAGTGCGTTTACCTACTCGCATATTGAAATAATCATAATAGAAGTTAGTGTTTATTTTATATTAGAGATATCGTTACACTAAAGTTATAAACTTATTTAAGAAACAAACAGCTTTACTTTAAATATTTTGGTTGGCTTATATTCCCGTTTTAATCAATCTCATTTAATAGTAATACACCATAAATAAAGTTTTATTCAAATGACGTGAGAAATAAAAATTTTTCCTAAAAATAAAATATTAAACAGACAATGGAATTTAAATACAATGTTTTCGTTATATTTTCCTTATATATATATATATATATATATATATATATATATATATACTATAAGTATATATATATATATTATATATAATTATATAGTATATTATATATACTACCTACCCAAGTGTAATCTTCAAGGTACGCCCACTGATATGATATATAATATGTTATATATTATATACTATTATATATATATAATATATTATAATATATATAGTATAATTATATTATATATATATATTATAATATATACTTTGTGTATATATATATATAGTATATATAATATATATATATTTATGGCTTAATTCAATCTTTCGTCTGAGCGCCAAATTTTCAGAGTACATCCATTATTCAAGTAGTAGAGATGATTCAGAAGTTTACTTGTTGCCTTATTAGAGATATTTTCATTTGAACCTTCAACTAGCAATCTCACTAAATTTATATCAGTTAGAGGAGCCTTCTCAAGGCAAGAAACTTTGAACCAGTAAGGGCAGTAACACTTTACCATAAAAGTAATTATCTCTAGCAACGCGTCAGACTCATCTGGTTCAAGTGGGAATTGCTCACGAAATTAGTAAATTTTTAATGAATAAATTCCTTTCGCCATCCATCTCGCATGATGAGAAGCTCCAGGTTTCTTGACATTGCATTGATTGTGGTGTCCCAAGAATAAAATTAACTCCAAAAATTCCTTATAATCATCACGGGGCCACTTTTCAGATAATTTTAAAAAACAAAAATCTATTAAATTTTTAACATGAACTTCATTTATGGCTGCTTTAATGTATTGTAATCCATCAGTGAATTTTTCTTTTTTAATTTTGGGCCAACTTTTTTTAAATTTTCTAAATAAATGAATATCAGAACCAGTTGAAGAGGGAAATATTTCACCAATCACTGTAGACAAAATAATTTCAGCAATATGATGCCGGCATCCCATAAATAGTGGGGGTTTGTTCAATTTCGTTTCTATGAGAATGGCCGCTTCGTTTATTCTTCCTGTGTTTACTGCTGTAGTGTCGAAAACTAATGCTTGAGCTGTTACTTTTAAATTCCATTGTTCAATGACGTCTATCACTGTAGAACATATTTCCAAGCCTGTGGCTTCTGGAATATGTGGAACTAAAAGCTTTTCCATTCCATTGCGGATGCTATCTATAATCGTTAGCCGTTCTACCTTTTCACTTCAGGTACTTTCTGTGAGTTTGGTATCCCAATGAAAAGTAACAGCTTCAGAGTTTAATTCTAAAAACTTGCTTTTAATTAAATTAGCACTGTGTCTGCCTGCGATAAGATTTCGTTGTATTCTGAAAAATGTTCTGTTTATGACATAATCAGCAGGATTTAAATGTACTGCTTCTAAAAATTGCATTAAGTAGATGGACTGCCTCTCTTTTATTTACTTGACACTTGTCGAGTGCTGCTGCCAATTTTCTGTTCATTATATCTTTTCTCGCCCTTTCTTCTTTGCACTGGAAGGAGGCACTTAAATGTTGCATTCTTTGGAATCCATTCCTGGGTTTTCAACTTCGATTTCATAATCATCCTCATCACTTTCTGTAAGGGATAACGTATTTAATCAATGATGTAATAACTTCCGTTTAAGAATGCTATTGGGGTATAATAATAAAGCTTACCAGGTAACTCAAGAGCTGTAGATGTAACTTTTTCCTTTGTCCTGGAAGGAGGTACAA
Source organism: Trachelipus rathkii (assembly GCA_015478945.1). Lineage (NCBI taxonomy): Eukaryota > Metazoa > Arthropoda > Malacostraca > Isopoda > Trachelipodidae > Trachelipus > Trachelipus rathkii. The sequence goes on from JABUQX010019644.1 coordinate 37,027, forward strand.
AAATGTTGCTTTCTTTTCATAATCATCCTCATCACTTTCTGTAAGGGATAACGTATTTAATCAATGATGTAATAACTTCCGTTTAAGAATGCTATTGGGGTATAATAATAAAGCTTACCAGGTAACTCAAGAGCTGTAGATGTAACTTTTTCCTTTGTCCTGGAAGGAGGTACAAAAATGTTGCTTTCTTTTCTGGAATCCATTCGGGGGTTTTCAACTTTGATTTCCCAATAATCCTCATCACTTTTTGTAAGGGATAAAATATTTAATGAATGATGTAACTTCTGTTTAAGAATGCTATAGATATATAATAATGCTCAACAGGTAACGCAATAGCTGTATATGTACCAGGAAAAGAAGTTTTCCGCATTCTTTCTTCTTTCTCTTTAATCCTTTCCTGATATTTTAACTTTCTTTTTTATTTTTCTGATAAATTTCTGTCTACGCCAATCATGCAACCTGGACGTCCACGTTCTTTTTGCTGTAAAAGGACTTGCTTATCCTCTTCAAATTTTTTCATTTTCAATGCATTTAAAGCAGCTACATCAAACAAATCATCTAGTGATTCAACAAAAGATTTTTCTCATTTTTTTAAATAGTTAGCTACCTTGCCCGTGGCAGGTGTGAACCTTTTTATAATATATATAATATATATATATATATAATATATATATATATATATATAATATAACAATATATCTATATATGTAATATAATATATATATTGTTATATATATAATATATATATATAATATATATATATATAATATATTATTATATAATTAATATATATAATATATATATATATAATATATATATATATATATATATATATCACAAAAGCGGTTAAAATTAAAAATTCCAATTCATGAAAAATTATCGTACGTTTGGCATTTAATATGTGGTAAAAATTATGTCAAAAGGTAATGTATCATATTAAGTAAAAAAAACGGTTACTTCAATATTTGAAATTTCAACTTGTACTCGCGTACAAAGCTGAATGCTGAAATGAGAGCATTACGTCAATGTATTTTGTGAGACGAGGTTGTTATTTGTAGTTGGTGAAGTGTATATACCTTCAATCAAATTAAAATACTTTCTATTATATAATTATTAAACCGTAAACAATTTAGAAAAATCACCAACTTACTTTACCATCATCTGATAATGCTAAAATACCATTCTGGATCTGGTTCTTATTCTTCAATTGTACGACAGAATCCACCTTTGTAACACGTGACTTCATAAGTTCTTTAACTGATTGCCTATGCTATTTACTCCTACTAAAGGGTGTTGTTCTCACTTTATCATCGAACAATGGTGAATTTTGCCATTATTTGATAGATTTTGTGTACGAGACAAAAACTCTTAAAGAAGGTTAACTAAAGAGCAAAAAGTTTGGAACATTAGAACATTGTTTAAAACTTATTTTAGGCAATTGCTTACCTCCATCGGCCATGTTAACGGAAAATAAAAGCTAGTAAATAATAGTCATAAAGTCTCTATAAATCTGAGAAATTAACATTTTTTGTGCCGTCCATTAAGATCCTTACATGCCATTCGATAGACTTGGCCAAATTTTAACAATATAAATTTCTAAAAGTTAATTTGAAATTATTGTAAGCATTACCGCTATAGTTTTAAAAATAAAAAGTCCTTCAGCTCTATAGTTTCCAAATTTGGTATAGTTCGTCAAAACTGAATGTGATAAATCGAAGTTAGTTTTAATATCTGGAATAAATTAAATTGCAATTATATATAATATATATAATATATATATATAAATATAATATATATATATATATATATTTATATATATACCGTACTAATATAATATATATATATAATATACTATATATATAGGCACTTATCCTTTAAAAGGACGTTACATAAAAAGTCACGATATCGCAAATCGCAGAATCCTACTTTTGCAACCCAGCAGTGTTACGTGCTAGCTTAAACTCGCCAATAGAACGAGCGGAATAGTTGTCACATGTTGCTTTAGTTGCTTATTTTTATCATGTTAATTTTAAAAAAAAAAAAAATTTTTTATTTTTTTAATGGGCTTTAGCGATGGTGGGACAGAGGTGGGACGAAAGTCCCCCCCCGTCGTCCCCCCGCTGAGGCCGAGAGACCCTGAATCTTTCCATCTTTGCGAACCTATGTGAGTTCCTTCGTTAAAAAAAAAAAAAAATTATTGGCAACCTTAACGCATTATTGCCTTGAAATAATCGAAAAAAATCGATTACATCGTTCGCTCGATATATATCGGTTAACTACCTTTTAAGGATAAGTTCCTATATATATTATATAATCATTATATATAATAGCAGTATATATATAGTATATATATAATAGTATATATATATTATAGTATAATTATATATATAGTATATATATATAGGGTGGATGCTAATTCAACGGACAAACACTTGGTTATTGAAAAGCAAGCCACAAAGAGTTTACTATATCTTCATTTGATTGCAAATATGTTTATGATCAGTTGATATAATTCATTAAATTATTGTTGGAGTAAAGCACTAGATTATATTAATTCTTGATTATTTTATGAGATTTTTAGAATTTATATTTCGAAGACTGGAACATTTATCCCCATCTCTGAAACTTTGCAATCCCCAATCACAATCTTGGTGTATTTTTAACACCAACAGCTTATCGAGATAGACCGCTGCCGTAACATACTTTTGAATTATTGAAAGATGAACGAAGATGAAATATAACCTTTTTAAAAATAGGCCACGATTTACTGGAGTCTTTGCAATTAACGAATGGGATCATTGAAACTGTTGAAGAATACTAGTCTTGTATTCAACACATCACCGCGCCATATTACAAATGAATGACACTGGATTTCAGTCTGTAAAGGTTAGCAACGTCCTAAGGAGTAGGAGTTGCTTGCATGAATATAGTTCGTTACCTAAAAATGATTATTATATAAAAGACTAGAAATATTATGTAACAGAATGGGGGAATGAGTGCCTTGAATCTATATTCGGTGACGTCGTGAGATCCTTTATCCTTCTGAAGTTCGTCTTTACCGAGAATGAAGAACTGGTTTCTGCAATCTGGAGAGCGTAAGGTTTCGCCTACAGGAGGGTAATACGTTGCGGAACCTAGTGCTTGTTCAATTAGTCGCGGAATTCTTGATTGTGTCGTTTGATATTATATGATACAACCTTCAATCTTCGTGACGAATTCTTTTTCAATTATATTGATCAAGGGTATTAAGGTATGGGAAAGAAAAGAGGTGTATAAAAAATAGTTTAATAAGCGTTTTAATAATGAATAGACAAGGGGGGGGGGACCACAAGTGAATGGTCAATTGGAATTATGTACAAAACCGGGAGTCTAGATTCACTCGATAAATCATGGAGTTTAGCCCTCAGCAAGGCTCGCAACAATGGAAAACCGGTTCGATTAGAAACTAAAAAGAGTATATTAGACACTGAAAACAAGTGTAATGTGGTGTTCATAAAAGTTTGTGCTCATATAATCTTACTTAACTTATTTATTTTGCAGTATACCCAGACAAACCGAGGTATCTTTGTCTAACCTTTTGGGGCAAGTTATATAATCCTGTTGTTCTGAAGAAACAACGACGGTAATGTTCAAAGCTGTACAAGGATGTTTTCTGAATGTAATAAGTATTAAATCTAAAGCCTGTGACTTTTGTTCCTCTGCTCAAGCCTAGGAACTGGACCCTAAATCGTAAATTATAGATTTAGACTTGTATACTTAGTTCAGTGACTAAATAAGTCAAGGTAAGTAACTAAGTACCTCTTTTTGGCATTCAGGTCATCTTTTGAATGCTTTTGGTTAGGGTTGGAAAAAACCATGTTTTTTAAAAAAAAAACCAAAAACCATTGGTTTTTTTAAATAACCAAATAAACCAATGGTTTTTTTTTGGGTTTTTATGCTATTTTGATGGTTTTAATGTGGTTTTTATTGGTTTTAATAGATTTTAAAGTCAAAAATCACTACTGGAAACTGTTTTACACATGTGCTAACACATATTTTAAAATTCCTTAATAAATTTCTTTAGATTCTTAAATTTCAAATTTTCTTGATAACTATAAACTGGTAAAAAATTATTATTATTTTGAGTTTATTGCGAATGATAGGATTCCTAATTATAATATAATAAAACTATCTAAAAAAAAAGGTTATACTTTATTATTTTACCCCAAAAAAAAAAAAAAACGCATAAAGAGAAGTTTATTCAAATTAACCTATAATTATATACAAATGAATTCTTATTTACCTTTATTATTTTAATACTAGAATAATATCGGTAGCTATATATATATATAATATATATTAATATTATATATATATATATATATATAAGTATTGATATATAATATATATAATACTATTATATATATATATATATATGAGAGAGAGGAGAGAGAGGAGAGAAAGAGAAGAGATTCCAGATGAAAGTCGAGAGACTGAAATATACAAAAAAAACTATATTCCCTGTTTAGGCTGTTCCCAACCTAGTTTTCTATGTTGCTGGTGCCAAGTCCAAAAGTTTGCAAAATTAACGTACCTAGTATACGTAGTATGAGGTTGCTGACAATAGAATTGCTTATTATTGTTTATATATGACCTTCTCATCTAATGTTTTTTTCTATTCGAGAGATTGTTACCAAGATGAAGGAGCTCCACTGCTGACAATCTAAACACAGACTCATCAAATATGTAAACTTTAATGAAATGGAGGAGAATTTGCTTTAACTAATTATTTCATAAATTCCCACTGCTTTTGAAATACTCATCCTCTGGAAGTACTGTGGTCTGATATCTTGGGTTAAAAAATATACGCCAAAAGTGAGCTTCTGTTACTGCCTGATGATACCTCCTTTTTACTTTTGCTAAATCTTGTCTGTTGAGTGGTGGATTAAGCTGTTCTAGCTCCATATTCATATTTTTCCAAATATAAACATATCATTATATCACATATCTGAAATAGTACCCTGTGCTAACACAATTCTTCTTTAAAGTAATCTTACCCCACTTCTGCTTATGTTACTCCCTTACACAAAATATTAAACTCGTGCATAATCCACGCTTGCATGAAGCACATGCACTTATATTCCACGTGCAGGCAATTGTTGAATGACTGCACGTATCATGGAGATGAGGGTGCGGAGTCCGAAACCGAAATAATGGAGGAGGATGAGAGTGCGTCGGAACCGTCTATGTTCGATAGTTCTTTAACCCCTATTGAGGAAGAGGAAGCCGATTTTGATGGGTTTCTTCAATTTCAATTTAATCCCCTTGCGGTGGACCTTTTTACGGAGTTACCTGATTTATCTGTTGAACTTGACCGAATGCGTTTGGGGTATAATCAAGAGGGAACCCCCTCTATATCCCCCATCTCCGTGCCTACTCCGATCCCTATGGTAAGATTCTCGTCGTTGCCTGTTGAGATTCCTCAAGTGTCGGAAACTTCTTCTCAGACGCACTTTCCTATAGACAATGATGTCTTGGAAGATGAATTGGTTAATGTTCCGACACATTCCGACAACGTTGTCCCAACGGATACAGTTTTATACACCAGTGGGAATGTGTCAACTCCTGTGTTGGTTTATCATGACTTATATCCACATGACTATCCCATTCAATTTCAGTATCCTTCTATTCTCACTTCGTCGGTTTTGGAGGAACACACCAGGAGAATAGCTCCTGCTGATATAGAACAGGAAAACTCCCTTAGTTCTAGTCATTATTTTCGAGATCGACCAACTTCAGTTTGGTCCGTGTCTCCCGAGGACGGTAGTCATATATCGGAACAGATCAGTATGATCAATCATCCACCCGATTTACCAATGGTTGAATTTAGTAGCTCAAATAGCTCGACCTTAACCGATATCTACGGGTTTAGCCCACCAGTTACGGGTATGCGTGAGATGAGTTCTTCCACTCATGATTCTTCCCCTCTTCGGACTCCGGTTCCACCTTTCCAGGTTCTGGGTGAGATTGTGGGTGATTCCACCGGGGTTCATTTTTATGATGACACCATTGGTCTTGTTCATTTAGATGCTGGGCCGAATCAAGAATTCCACTCTCGTCCGTGGACACGACGGATGGGACCAGCCCCGTAATTACCAAATGTGATGTCAACACCACTAGAATATGTAAATGTACGTCCACCAATAAATCATCCGTAAGCGGTAATGCTCTGCTTTATGGTAGATTATTAGAATAAATTATAATGTCCTTACTTTTCTCTATTATTAGAGTGTATAAGTTTTCGAAACGTTTTGAAAAAAAATAAAATAAAATAAAATATAATATACGGTCTACTAAATACTTTTCTCTATTCCTAGAGAGCATAAGTTAATTTAAGACCGAATGAATACTTCTCTATTTCTAAAGAGCATAAGTTTGAAGACCATATAAATACTTTTCTCTGTTCCTAGAGAACATAAGTCGTTTATGGACAATGTACATTTTATCTTATCTCGTTTAAAAGGATTTTATCATCCACTACAAGCTCCTTATTTCCATGTGTGCACTAACCTTAATCCAAAAGCCGTTTTTTCAGATTTTCTTTTTAGGTACTGTGGGTCATCCGATGTTGCACAGGATGGAGGAATCTTGTACGTTGGAGATGTCGCTCGTTATCAGGATATTCGTCGAACGTCATGACGCTGTGAAGGAACGAAAAATTGTATAAGGTTTGGGATATGAGTTATGGTTGATCAAAATGATTAAGCATAACAAGTATTCATGTATTTTACCAAACATTATTATATAATTATATATGAATTTATTAATAAATTTACTTAAATAATTATACACCGTAATACTGTAACCATTTCTCTGCATAAGATCTATGCATAAAAGAGAAAGATTAAAGTCATGTAGCATGTATGGATAACATGGGTAACCTCGTATAATAAACATGTCTGTCAGAAAAATACAAGGGAGAGCAATGAGCATAATCTTGTACAAGCTGCTTAATCTTTTATAAGCTGCATGTTCTTATACACGCCGCATGCATGTTTATACGCCGCAGGTTTTACGATATATAGACTGAAGCTAGTCTATGCTTTGCTAAGTATCACTAAAATCTGTTAAATGTTAAAATTTTAATATTTACGCTCCTATATTGACTACGAGAAGGACTCTGTTCAAAAACTGGAAATGTTTAGCTGGAATGGCCTGTAGAGTGTTGTTTGGATTATTTGCTAATAACGTACTGCGTGGTCATTCATTGTTACAGCATTTCTGATATTTATATGAAATAACTAATATATATATTTATGTTGACAAGTATCGTTGTGTTGAAGATAAAAAAATCGAACTTATCCGTATAATCCACACAGCCTTTTACCCATAGCATATCGTAAAAATATTTCCGAATAAAGTTGAAATATCTTTCCATCATATCACTACTTCTTGTAGTGGGTTCGTCCGAGATAAATCCCTTCCATAACCTCTTCTGAGGAGGATGAATATACAAGTGGTGATCCTACTTCACACCAGTAATTAAAACTTGTATATTTCATCATAATATTTAATTTAAAAAGGCCGTTTTTTGTAACGATATAAAAAATCAAAGCATAGCATATCTTTTGTTAAAATGTTTCTTAATTTTTCATTTTTGAATTTCGTTTATTTATTTATATTAATTACTGGTTCGCGTATATCGGCTTTCTTTCCTACATTTGCTCCGCCACCCTCCATCTCTCTTAACCGAATTCTACGGGTTTAGCCCACCAGTTACGGGTATGCGTGAGATGAGTTCTTCCACTCATGATTCTTCCCCTCTTCGGACTCCGGTTCCACCTTTCCAGGTTCTGGGTGAGATTGTGGGTGATTCCACCGGGGTTCATTTTTATGATGACACCATTGGTCTTGTTCATTTAGATGCTGGGCCGAATCAAGAATTCCACTCTCGTCCGTGGACACGACGGATGGGACCAGCCCCGGAATTACCAAATGTGATGTCAACACCACTAGAATATGTAAATGTACGTCCACCAATAAATCATCCGTAAGCGGTAATGCTCTGCTTTATGGTAGATTATTAGAATAAATTATAATGTCCTTACTTTTCTCTATTATTAGAGTGTATAAGTTTTCGAAACGTTTTGAAAAAAAATAAAATAAAATAAAATATAATATACGGTCTACTAAATACTTTTCTCTATTCCTAGAGAGCATAAGTTAATTTAAGACCGAATGAATACTTCTCTATTTCTAAAGAGCATAAGTTTGAAGACCATATAAATACTTTTCTCTGTTCCTAGAGAACATAAGTCGTTTATGGACAATGTACATTTTATCTTATCTCGTTTAAAAGGATTTTATCATCCACTACAAGCTCCTTATTTCCATGTGTGCACTAACCTTAATCCAAAAGCCGTTTTTTCAGATTTTCTTTTTAGGTACTGTGGGTCATCCGATGTTGCACAGGATGGAGGAATCTTGTACGTTGGAGATGTCGCTCGTTATCAGGATATTCGTCGAACGTCATGACGCTGTGAAGGAACGAAAAATTGTATAAGGTTTGGGATATGAGTTATGGTTGATCAAAATGATTAAGCATAACAAGTATTCATGTATTTTACCAAACATTATTATATAATTATATATGAATTTATTAATAAATGTACTTAAATAATTATACCGTAATACTGTAACCATTTCTCTGCATAAGATCTATGCATAAAAGAGAAAGATTAAAGTCATGTAGCATGTATGGATAACATGGGTAACCTCGTATAATAAACATGTCTGTCAGAAAAATACAAGGGAGAGCAATGAGCATAATCTTGTACAAGCTGCTTAATCTTTTATAAGCTGCATGTTCTTATACACGCCGCATGCATGTTTATACGCCGCAGGTTTTACGATATATAGACTGAAGCTAGTCTATGCTTTGCTAAGTATCACTAAAATCTGTTAAATGTTAAAATTTTAATATTTACGCTCCTATATTGACTACGAGAAGGACTCTGTTCAAAAACTGGAAATGTTTAGCTGGAATGGCCTGTAGAGTGTTTGGATTATTTGCTAATAACGTACTGCGTGGTCATTCATTGTTACAGCATTTCTGATATTTATATGAAATAACTAATATATATATTTATGTTGACAAGTATCGTTGTGTTGAAGATAAAAAAATCGAACTTATCCGTATAATCCACACAGCCTTTTACCCATAGCATATCGTAAAAATATTTCCGAATAAAGTCGAAATATATTCTTTCCATCATATCACTACTTCTTGTAGTGGGTTCGTCCGAGATAAATCCCTTCCATAACCTCTTCTGAGGAGGATGAATATACAAGTGGTGATCCTACTTCACACCAGTAATTAAAACTTGTATATTTCATCATAATATGTAATTTAAAAAGGTCGTTTTTTGTAACGACATAAAAAAATCAAAGCATAGCATATCTTTTGTTAAAATGTTTCTTAATTTTTCATTTTTGAATTTCGTTTATTTATTTATATTAATTACTGGTTCGCGTATATCGGCTTTCTTTCCTACATTTGCTCCGCCACCCTCCATCTCTCATAACTCGGGTTGCGTTGGTTGTCAGGGGTTCAATTTTAGTGTGGGAGGATGTTAGGGGGATCGTTGTCTCGCCTAAGCCCATAACGCTCAAGTTATCAAGTAATTAAGTGATGAAATATTATTTATTTATCTTCATTTATTGAAATTATTAGCCCGTAATTCATATACTAATTCATCCTATATTTCTAGATTTGTTGTCTTATTTGTTATATCATAACTGCTTTTGTCTTTGTATCTCATCTCCAAAGTTATTAAATTAGTTATTTTTGATGAGATATTAACTTAGTATATGCAGTATCATAGCAAGACAAGTAAGCAGTTTCCAAATTGTCGATTTCACCACCGGACTCAATTATATTATTGAGATTATCAGGTGGGTGCTTAATTTAATTCCTTCTTTAAATTCTTCTTATTGACAAATCGCATAAAATAATGTAATTTAATAATTCACTTAATTCGCTAACTTATATCAGGGGTAAATTAACTGTCTCTAAATACATAATGTAAATACGTTACAGACGTCCGAATCTGTCATCACAGAAATAGAAGCTCTTGAGGTTCATTTCCTTGGGAATGGTCATACAAAAGGTCCCCTCATAAGAAATTGATTCAAATTCAAGGGTTAGTTTTATTTAGCATTTTACATTAATTCCGTTATTAAAAATAAAATAATGAAATGAAATAAATATTAATTTATTTATTCCATTTCATTTAGGGTCCCAATCCAGGGCTTATCAACTTCCCAATCCAGGGCTTATCAACATCCCAATCCAGGGCTTATCAATGTCCTAATTCCGGGCTTATAAGAAGTCTCAATCCCGGGCTTATCAGAACATCCCAATCCTCTGCTTCTGCTAATAACTTCCATTCTTCTTCACGTCTGTTTCTGGATTCTGTTATCTCCACTTCTGATCACTAGAGAACAACATTTACCTGCAAAGGGATAAATTGTTAAACATCTCAAGACTAGACTTAATCTTATTATAATTATTATAATCCACTGTCAGAATCAACTTTACTTATTAGCTAAAACGAAGGAACTATTTACCTTCGTAGCTTATTTATGATAAGTTCTCTTTTGTATTATTTATGTTATTTAGTCTGTTCTGGACTTTAATGTCCGGTAATATTCTCTATTTTACTTACATACTCAGTGTTAGACTTTAAAGTCTACACTGTTTTCGATCTACTAATTCCCTTAATTTCACGAACCAGTATATTTTCGATTATCGTCGTTTTGTTTTCTAATTCACAAACACTCTACTTCGTGTTTGTGTGTGTTGTAAATAATTCTTTCTTAAATATTACTCTATCCGGAGTATTAAAACAGTTACGGAAAACACTCTTTCATTTCAACCTGATAAGGTATTTAATGGTTGCTGTGTTGATTTAAGTAAAACTACGTAGACACGATCGAAGGCTCTTCTGGTGGTGGGATATCAGGGTCCTTTTCTTATATGCCACTTTATAAATAGCCTTATGCTCAGACATTATATGCAAAACCGCATTTCGATCTTCACTTCATGGTTAGTTCAGACATGATGTGGACAACTGCCGTTCGATCTTCGCTTCATGGTTAGTCAGACGAGGGACAGAAGAGAGATTCATTCTGTGTCATCGTTCCTAAGGAGAGACGAAAAGGTAGAGTTCATATTTGTTTTGCCGAATTACCTTAATTTACGATTTACTTTTACTTAAAATTAGTTACCACTATTACATTCAAAATCTACGCAGGGAAGCGGCTAATTACTATATTCGTCGTACCGCTTCCCGTTACATATATGATGCAGGAGACTTTTTAAACAAATTGTAAATTGAAAAAGAGAATTTTTTTTCCTTCGTTTTTAATTTTAATTTACTTCAATTTTTCAATGCGTCATAACAAAGAAATATTGAATAACTTATGATAATAAATGGTATGTATCATTTCCAAAAATTAAGTAATTAATTTTTTTTTTTGCATATTTCCATTTGCCAAGTTTTTGATCAAAATACCAGGATATATATATATATACTTTAAGAGATAAAACGTTAATAAATATAGGGATATCAGCACCAATTTCTTTCTAGTTTAGATATCTTATATATATATTTATATATATATTATATATACGACAAGTTTATAATCAATAGTTCAAAAAAACAAAAGAAGGCAATTTCAATAGCCTCCAGTAGTTAAATCTCTAAATTTTTCACTTAGTTGAAATATTAATTTCAATTAATTATATCAAATTTAGCTATATACATTTTTTAAAATATTAAAAAGTGAAGTCTCAACAGATCGCAATTTTACAAAAAAACATTAGGAACATCAAATCCTGATTCTACTGCTGCGTTGCATTTAATATATCAGAGTTCTATAATTTTTTTATTTTTCTATTTTATAATAGCGAAATATGGAGTACAATATACCAGAAAGTAGTTTACAAAATTATCGCAGTAATTTGGATTTCTTTAAACTTTATTTATATTTTTTGCCCCAAAAGGCTTCTAAACACTCATTCCTTTATGGAATGTATATTCAAATTCGTATTTACAAATTTAAAGAGATTTCAATCATTGTTGATAAAATAGAGGACCATAATTAGGACATTTTTTTTCAATATTGGTGTATACATTATATAAGTAAATCTATTTGTGTAAATTTCAATGACTAATATTAGTTTATGACTGATTTAATTAACATCCTGAACTTTTTCAATGACTGGTTAATTATCAAATGAAAACCGAAAGCCTATTTTAAAAGCATATCGAAAGAATCTTTATGTTCTTCCAATTCCTTTATAGAATTATAATATATATATATACTATATATATATATATATATAATATATATATATATAATAACTATATATTATCTATATATAATATATATATTATTATATCTATAGTCTATATATAGTATATATATCATAAACTGGAGAAAACCGGTCAAAATTGGCCTTTTTTTTTTATTTAATGAATCATGAAAAATCAAAATTTGAAGTGACGTCTATTTTTAATAGTTTATTCTTAAATTTAAACCTTCCTAAATGTTATAGAATAATGAAAATAATAAAAATGTCGAAATTTTTTAAAAAAAATTGAAAAATGGAAGTTTCAAAAAAATTGAATCGGGGAGGAAAACTGGTCATTGGCATGTTCATTAAATATGATTACGTTTGTGCTTGTCCAAACTAAATTTAATTATAATTTAAATGTTAAATAGTTCTTAATAGTGTTATAAACTTAATTTGGGTAGAAAAAGCAAGTATTAATATTTACTTTAATTTTTCATATTTGATTTTTTCCAAATTTTGAAATTTTATTTCACGTATTTATAACTTAATGACATTGGCATAATAATACAAAAAAAAAAAAAAAAAAAGAAACATGTTATAACAAATTTTTATAAATTCTAATATTAGCATTAAA
>JABUQX010019644.1:57500-72500 GCA_015478945.1 Trachelipus rathkii
GAGTACGAACCCTCACACAAGTGCACCTGTGAGTTCGGACTCTCGCACAAGTCCACTGGCGAGTATGGATTCTCATGCAAGTGCATAGGTGTGTAAGGGAACCTCATGCAAAGGTGCTTCCTTCCTTCAAGAAAGGAATCTACAACAGAAATTTCAAGGGCGATTGATTATAATTTTATAATTTCTCTGATAAAAGTAACAAGTTTAAATGTGAAACTAACCAAGTTTTCCTTTATGTGCCTTGCACTGATGGCTACTTTTATGTATTTCTTGCAACTGATTCACCTTCAGATATAATGAAATTAAAATGTAACATAACATGGCTCAAAATAAAAAAAAAATGAATAATGCATTTAGCAAATGAGTAAACATTAAATTTTAAAACTATTCTCACACACCTTAATTCATTACATGAGGACATCTTAAGAACAGAAATGATAAGAGAAACTATAACTAACAAATAAAGGTACGATAGGTTGATTAGTTTAAAAGTTAAAAAAGACATTGATGGAAAAATAAAAATTGATGAAATTTATAAATGACAAAAATAATAATAAAAATAATAATTATAACAATAATAAGGATAATAATAACAGATGTGACAATAAAAAGAATTAAATCAGTAATAGTGGCTGTAATAGCAATTCATTTCCTCCTCGTCATCTTCGCTTTCGTCATCATGTGCTTCATCCACATCATCCACCTCCTCCTCATCTATCCGTGCCATTGCTCTTGAAGCTGAAGTACCTCGTTTGGGGTAATTGTTTATGGAGGGAATTTTCGATACTTGAACATCTTCCTTGTTTATGACATCCCACACCTTATTCGAATCTGGCAAGATGCTGTTAAATTTTTTTTGTTGCAGGTACGTATCCCTGTCACGGCCCATACCATGTGACATGTCATAAAATTTATGGTGTGTTTTTGAGGAATGGGACAGCATTTTCGTAGCAGCCTCTGTCATTCCTGGATTGTATGCCGCGGTGTCGGAAGATATTTTTTTTCCTGATCGTACTCGTCGATATGTTGATGCCATCATAGGTGGGGTAGGCTATTTTCCAACCGATGTTTAGGAATCGGTTTACCGTTTTAAAATCAATATCCTTACCGTGAGCAATTGGGAAGAGACGATCAGCATCGGTAACTTTTCTGCCTAAATACACTGGCAAAATATATTTTATATATCTTCTCAGTTCTTTGGCGAAAACACCATGTCCAAAGTAATTGGCTGTTTGACCCGATGACGCTGTCTTGTGGTCGACGATAGCTAGTTCGAAAATGGCTCGGGGCTCCTTCGCTACCTTTTGTCGCCAGGTCTTAAGGGCATCGCGGGTCAGCCCGACCGTCATTTTCGTTGCCTCAAGCGACCGTCCAGCAGTCGACAGTGTCATTGAAGTCAGCAACACAGCTTGCACTACTTGCATTTGGTCAGTAAATAAGCGATCTCTAGCCATTTCTTTGGACTTGATGGATCCGATTTTATGGAAAATGTCTAAAATATTGTCATTTTCTGAGAAATTTAAAATGTCTATTGATTTAAGCTTTAGGAAAGGAACCGACTTTGCTGGTTTGTCCCTTTGCACAGACTGATGCTGTTGTTCAGCTTTTCTCAGTTTTACCTTATACCGTTCAACGGTTTTTTAAGCGGTTGTTCTGCTCTAAGGTTATCAGTCCTTCGCTCAAATCCGGATTCTCATTACAGAACTCTAGGAATTGCCCCAAGATAGTAAGGAGTTTCACCTTAGGAGTTTGTTAGGTGATGCAGACATTTTATTGTCAGTTACCCAGGTTTGAATTTGATTGATGTATTGTTGAGTCTGAAGAACTGTTATGTTTAGGTTTTGGAGTGTGGTGGTTATGGTGATGTTATATATATATGATTTTATATTTTGTGGAGTGTTTGTGGTTTTGGTAGGTCCGCTGTGAATAAATTCATATATATATATAATATATATATATATATATATATATATATATATATATATATATATATTATATATATATATATATATATATATATATATATATATATATATTGGTATTTGGGTGTCGCGGGGTTCCTCCGCCCCTCCCCTACGGGGTATGGAAACGTCCCTCCCTCTATCCTCCGTCGGCTCGAGCCCCCAAATATTTTTTTTTATATATATTTTGTTTTCCATTTTTGTAATAAACTTTATTATGCTGATTCCAATATGTAATTGGTTTTTCTGTAAGTGTCATCCTTTACGAGATATTTCATATTTTATATTTTTTTTTTATTTTATTTTTTTACATTTTTGTAGTTAAGCTTTATATATGGTGATTCCAAATATTAATTGTTTTTTCTGTAAGTATCGTACTTTTCTAGATATTTCATTTTTGAAATTTTTTCTTATATAAATGTGATTTTTTAAAAATTATTTAAAATATTTAGAACTTTTGAATCATGTCCGTCACCACTTAAATTCATTGTTAGTATCAGATATATGCTAGCAATATGTTAAAAAAAATCAAAACTGATGTAGTCGTAAAACATAATATAACTTATAATATATAATATATAATATATATATATTATATATATATATTATATATATATATATATATATAGTATATATATATATATATGACGTAAATGAGTAAAGCGAGCAAATTCAATAAAAAAAAAAAAATCAAATAAAGCTACTCTACAAAAGCATGAGTAAACCGATTCAATGTTTGACCTTGAGCGAGCTACTTCACCGTCTCGATTGACTCGACTTTACGTTGACTCAAGTCATTCGATCAAATAATATTTACTGAGAGAAAGTAATAGAGATTACATATATTATACTATATATATTATATATAGTTATTATATATTATAATTATATATAATATAATATATATATATATATATATATATTATATATATTTAATAATATATATAATATATATAATATATATATATATGCGTGTGTACATTGAAATTCGAGTTAAAAATATTTCGATAAAGTCACTCGGAAAATTGAAACTATTAAAATAAAAGTTAGCATTAGTTACGAATATATTAGAAACCTTTAGCAAGCATTAGTTACGAATATATTAGAAACCTTTAGCAATACGACCTTTTGATGAAAAGTTGAAATAAATTCGGAAAACGATGGAATCTTTTGAGAAATACGACCGTTTCAAGAAGTGAATATTGGGTTACAAATATATCTGAGAAAGGTTTGAAGATACGATCTGTCAAATGAAGTCAGTGTATTCCATGAAAGATTGGGAATTTAAAATAAATGAACATTCAGCCGGAGTTAGTTACATTAGGTTATGAAGGTTTAAAATAAAGAAAAAGACTTGATGCTCTACGAACTTCCTCTCAATAACTTTGAATATTTTATATTTTTATATTTTTTCCTTGTCCTGGAAGGAGGTACAAAAATGTTGCTTTCTTTGCTGGAATCCATTTGAGAGTTTTAACTTCGATTTCCCAATCATCCTCATCACTTTCTGTAAGGGAAAAAATATTTAATGAATGATGTAACTTCTGTTTAAGAATGCTATTGATATATAATAATGTTCACCAGGTAACTCAATAGCTGTAGATGTACCAGGAAAAGAAGTTTTCCGCATTCTTTCTTCTCTCTCTTTAATCCTTAACTGATGTTTTAACTTTCTTTTTTATTTTCCTGATAAATTTCTGTCTACGCCAATCATGCAACCAGGACGGCCACGTTCTATTTGCTGTAAAAGAACTTGCTTATCCTCTTCAATTTTTATTATTTTCAATTCATTTAAAGCAGCTACATCAAACAAATCCTCTAGTAATTCAACAATTGATTTTTCCTTTTTTTTTTTTTTAAATAGCTCCCTTTGTTTTTATTTTTTACAAGACTTTTCCATGATTCGTACAGCTTTTTAATTTTTTCTCGAACTTTGTTAGGACTTTGCGCTGGGATTCTAGCATTCTTTCACCATAAAAGTAGCTCCTCTGATACTAATATGCAACTTTCAGATACATTAAGCCTACGAAAACTCGTGTTATAAAAAAAAGACTTAAAACGTGTTTATATATATATATATATATATATATATATATATATATATATATATATATATAATATATATATAATATATATATATATATATATATATATATATATATATATATAATTATATATATATATATATTATTAAACTTGTGCAGCGTTGACCAATAATAACATCATACGTTTGCAAATTTCTTGGAATAATTATCGTATCGATATCTTTTTAATTATATGGTGAAATATTGTGTCAAAAGGTAATGTATCATATTAGATAAAAAAGAACTATTTCTTCAAATATTTGAAATTTCAACATTGTCGTACTCAGCGTACAAGCTGAAATAGTAGAGGCATTACGGCTTGCCATTACGTCCCAATTATTTTGTAAAGAATGAGGTTTGGTATTTGCAGTTGGGTGAGTGATAATATACTAATAGACACATTAGAGAATAAATGCTTTAGATTTATAATTATTAACGCGAAACAATTTAGAAAAATCCCAAATTCTTTAACCGATCATCGAATCTGATAATGCTAAGAATACGCATTCTGGATTCTGGTTCTTATTTCTTACAATTGTACGACTAGAAAATTCCACCTTTTTTAACACGTTGACTTCATTGATGCTCTTATAGGACTGAGTGGCGTATTCCTAGATTAACCCTTACTAAAACTGTGTTTGTTTCTCACTTTGTCATCGAACATGGTGAATTTTACCATTATTTGATAGATTTTGTGTACGAGACAAAAACTCTTCAAGAAGGTTAACTAAAGAGCAAAAAGTTAGGAACATTAGAACATTGTTTAAAAACTTATTTTTAAGCAATTCTTACCTCGCAATCGACCATGTTAACGGAAAATAAAGGCTAGTAAATAATAGTCCATAAGTCTCAATAAATCTGAGAAATTAACATCTTGAAGTTGTTTTCTGGGCACTTCTCCTTTAAAAGGTAGTTACAAAAAATTTCATAATATCGACAATCGCTGAAATCTGCTCGTGCAGCCCAGCAGTGTCACGTGATTAGCTAAAACCCAATTAGAAAAGATCGGCGAAGTTTCCAAGCAATTTGCTTTTTTTTTATGCATGTTACTTATTTTATTATGTTAATTTTTTTTTATTTTTTTTGTATATATATTATTAAGGGGCTCGAGCCGACGGAAGGAAGTCAGAGGGGGGGACGAAGTCCGCCCCCGTCGTCCGCCGCGCTGAAGGGCCGAGAAACCTGACTTTTTCAAATCTTTGCTATTTTATCTTGGGTATTCCTTTTTAGTAAAAAAAAAAAAAAAAAAAAAACATTTTCAACCTTGTTCCACTTTTGCCTTGAAATAATCGGAAAAAAAAATCAGATACATTGTTTCGTCGATATATATGCGGTTAACTACCCTTTAAAGGAGAAGTTCCTGTATTTCTGCATCTCCATTAAGATTCTTACATGCCATACGATATATTTTGGGCCAAATTTTAACAATATAAAATTTCTAAATTAATTTGAAATTAATTGTGAGACAGAGCATCGCAATATTTTCAAAATATCAAGTTTTAGATTAGGTATTATAATAACCTTCCTTGTTAGACTGGGATCTGGTTAGAAGTAGTTTAGTCACATGTGAAATGGTTCCCCAAAATCTTAACCCATTGTTCTATTATACTTGTTAGACCAAGACCTGTTTTATAGTCACGTGTGAAATGTACCCTAAAACTTTTCCCCATTACCTGTTTCTAACGGTTTTTTATACTAAAATTGAAAAGCAAGCCACAAAGGGTTTACTATCCCTTTTCATTTGTTTGCAATTATGTTTATGATCAGCTGATATAGTTCATTAAATTATTGTTGGAGTAAAGCACTAGATTATTTTAATTATTGATTATTTTATGAGATTTTTAGAATTCATATTATTTTGAAGACTGGAACATTTATCCCCATCTCCAAGTTGGAATTGTAACAGAGTTTTTGTAGGTAAAATCTTTCCTTTTTAATCCATTCTTCACTCGTTTTCCGTATCTTGCTTATTGAGATTATCTCAATTAAATTTAATTTCCGATCCAGCATATTGACTCTGAATACTGTTTTTTGAACAGAAAATGGCTACTAAATGAGATGAGCTATTTTACATTTGTATCTTTGGCATTTGGGGAATTGTGTTGATTTGCCTCATTTTTGTTTGTTTAACAAGATCAAATAAA
Source organism: Trachelipus rathkii (assembly GCA_015478945.1). Taxonomy (NCBI): domain Eukaryota; kingdom Metazoa; phylum Arthropoda; class Malacostraca; order Isopoda; family Trachelipodidae; genus Trachelipus; species Trachelipus rathkii. The sequence continues at coordinate 63,690 of JABUQX010019644.1, forward strand.
TTTTCCTAAACCTTCCGAGTAACTTTAATTTCATCTACTTACTGTTGTGAACTAGGTTTGGAAGTAAGTCTGGCTACATTATCAGTTTGGCTATTGTTTATTAGGCCCATTCTGAATTATTTGTTTTATTTTTAAAACCTTAGTTTTGATTTTTCAATATTATTGGAACTTGAAATGTCTGATCTAATACTTAAAATAGTCACTAATATAAATTAATGGTATTTGTTATCTAATTAAGAAATAAAAAAATCGAGCACTTTATTATTAAGTAAGGCACCTGTAAGAGACTTATTGTGTTTTTTCAAAATTAAACCAGGGCTCCGAATAAACAAATTCGTATATTTTTAAACGAAAAACGCGAATGGTCTATCCATGTTATGTCTCCTCTGACGAGCCAATTCAGGGTTCACACTCTCTGTAAAGTCAGGGAAGGTCAGGGAAACGTTTTAAGATATGCTGAAAGTCAGGGAAATTCCAAAAATGTCGGGGAAATTTTAAAATTCCAAAACATATGAAGAATGATCCATGGACCAACTTGCATATTTTTGATATATTTTTTTCCTTACTGTATATTTGTGGAATAAGAGATGTATTTGATAAGTGAATGAAAAGGATGGGCGAGGAATGACATTCCATAAATCTACTTCTATCCTGTTTCTTTCTATTTTTAGTTCATTATTACCTACTCTTCTTCCTATTTTGTTCGTAGAGGTTGTTCCAAGTTCATCCTTTCGATTGAAGGGGATTGGTATATGGACGTGTTTTAGACTGTATGATTTATGACTTAATCTGTTTATATCTTTTTTTAGGGATTTATACTTTTTGAGGTGTTTTTTTTTTTAGGTTTGACGAAGTGATTTTGATTTTTTTTGCAGTTTGAAGGTATTTAATTTTTTTCTGCAAAATACAAACAAAAAAACTAATTTAACGACCAGTGGTTGGGACGTCAAACTGAACCCACAGTTTATCAGGTGGTTGGGTAAAGGACCTGATAGTTCCAAGGCATACTGTAAAGTATGTAAAAGAACTTTGATCTATCTAACATGGGACGCCAAGCCGAAGTTTAACATTCAATGATCCGAAACTCATTTTTAAATTTCATCCTAACCCTTTGGTTCCTCCCATCATTGAAAAACCTTTTCGTTACGTATTCTAATAATACAAATATCAGTGAAAATTATGCTATTCCATCAACTTCTAATCATACTCAACCGATTGTAAATGACCCTGAGTGTTCTTAATAACCAACCAAAAACAGTTTATCAATCAGTTTTATCTTTTTTGCATTAAAGATGATGTTACAAAATCCGAAATACTATGGGCATTAAAGGTGATGATAAAATGTCTTTAAACTCGTGTGGCAGATATAGGGGAAAACATTTAAATTAAAAATGGTTTCCAGATATTTCAGCAACTTTTCCAAAAATTTTAAAATGGGGCCCATGAAATGTAAATATGTGTTTAACCATAGACTTGCTCCCTATTTTTCTAGAAAGCAAAAGCACAATACACTCTACTTTGCAGTGAAGCTCATTCTACCCTTGAATTAAAATTCAGAATATTTTTTTGGATGGTGATTGTCCTTTTATAAAAGACTTGATTAGTTTTTTTTCTTCTTATTACCGTGGGAATCGATGTTTTGTTGAATTGTGGCAAATTATTAAATTAGGACTGATATTTCACATGGAAAATGCGATCAGTGGAAGGAGGGTTTTATAATAAATTAAAGCAATTTTAGTGGAGAAATCTGAAAGAACATAGTTGATTTTCTCAAAGAACAGTGCACAATGTTTTAAGATCTCATGAAAGTATTCATAAAGTTCCTATCACTGCAAAAAAATGTTGACAAATGTAAGAGCTGCCCATAGGAGATATGAAGAACATCTCAGAGTCAAAAGAAAACCAAAAAGAAGAAGAAGAGAATAAAAAGGTTTAAAAAAGAAAATTATCCATACAGATCTATAAACATGAAGAGCAGAGAAAGATGTTAAAACTGAAAACTTTGAAAGAAGAAGACGCTATAAAATCAAAAATTCAGATTGTCTTGAGAAGAAAAGTTAACCTAATCTCCCCCATTGTAGAACTTTGTGATCACAGTGGACGTTTTATTCACCCTAGGCTATTAATGTAAGCTTTTAATTAATTTTCTTTTTGTATAAATAAAACTTTACTTTTGGAAAAAGTAAAAGAAGAGTGCGTTGGACGGCTATGGGAAAGTTATAGGCTGATTACTAAAAAAAAAAATTTTTTTTAAAAATTCATCCATGATGATGAACAGTTTCTAAAGTAAATTTTTAATAATTTAATGTATGAACTGAGTAAATAGGCTGCAATAATGATTAATAGATATATTATACGCCAAAAATAACGAACACGCTGGTCAGGGAAAATTTGCAGATTTGGTCAGGGAATTCAAATTCAAAATTTCAGTGTGAACCCTGCAATAGAATAATGTCACGACTGATTAAATTTTCATAAAATGAAAGCGAATCGATTAAAATATTTAAGTGTTTGTTAATCTTTTCTTATAATTGAGAACGGAAAAGTACATTTTATTTACCGTCCTAGTTATTCATGAGGTTGGTAAAAAAAAAAAAAAAAAAATTAAATGTCATAATTAGAATCGAGAAAAATGTTTCATTTCCAAAGAGCCATTTAAAAATAAACATCAGAGAAATAATATACGCCCAATACTGTTTTGCTCTTTTAAAAACTGATCGTGACTGACAAACTCTTCCCACGTGGTTGAATATGTTATCATTTTGAAAATAATTTATATATATTTAAATAAAAAATTGAATTAATTCATAATAAATTAGTTTCAACTATTTACGTAATTTGACCAATTCTTTATCCCAAGCCTTTTATATAAAATGTTTGCAGCATTAATATAGGGTTTTGAAGATTTTTAGCTTTTTCAGATGCCTATCAATGTTTTTCCATTTTACTTTCCCATTCTTAAACAGCCAGTCTCGAGTCAGTCGAATTATATATATATATATATATATATATATATATATATATATATATATATATATAAATATAATATATATATATATAATTTATATATAATATATATATATATATATATATATATATATATATATATATATATATAATTGAAACAATTATATCATTAAGTTTGATAATAAATGAATATTTCGTTCTGGTTAAGAACAAGACTTATTTGATATTGAGAAGTGCAAGAATAGGTTTTAGTTTCTTGCACTCTAAGTTTAGAATATTTAGAGATTATATTCCTGAAAGCCTGGGGTCTTCACTATAACTAGAATATTTAGAATATTAAGTTACGTAGTGGGATTTTACACATAAAATTATTTCAAGCCTGTTGAGAAAAAGTTTGTTTCCTCAGGCTTTTCTAGAATATGTTTAAATTTGGAAGAACTATCTTCGAATACTTGAATATAAGCTTTGAAATAACCGAAATAAATATATCACTTATAACAAAAAATAAGTTTCAAAGCGAATAAATGGTTATATAGTCTACTATGACTGCGAAAAAGTTTAGGGTCTGCACCCGAAAAGCTTTTAATGAAGCCGAGCAACGAATGGATTTTGAAAGAACCTTACAGTTCGAAAGCAAAAGCAAAAAGTGATCCTCAAATATTGAAGCGATCGTTCTCCACTCTTTCATTTAGGCAACCGCCAGGTTTCCAGGAAACAATCTCTTTTCTGGCAACTCTGACTATAATTTTTATATCCTCCCGGGGGGGGGGGGGCTTCTTGGCCTCTATAGGGCAGAAGTCAGAACTTGACTACTTGAAATGAATATTTTGAAAACAGCTGTAGAATATTTAATCTGATTCTTCCGATGAATTATACATCAGAATATTTTTTCTTGGAGCTTCTGCAGCTTTCCGCTTAGGCCGACTATTTTGAATATCTATCAGCTGGCGTTGATGAACTTCCAGCTTCCGTCGCAGACGTACAAGATGTGTTCACCCCTCCAGGAATATTTAATGATGGATTTGCTGGAAGGACAGGGACTGTGTTTGACGATAAGGGTGTTGAACCACTGTGGGTCAAAGAAAGCTCTAAGGGATACAGGTATTTGATAGATAGCAAAGCTGACTTGTCCCCCCAAGGAGTCCTGATTGTACACCGATCTGACTGTGGCGTCGTCACCGTTTATAAGATAATATTTAATGATGGCCATCTGCCAGTAAGGACGTTTTTTTACTGGAATTTTGATAAGAATTTTGTGATTTCTTCTTGATTAGATTATTCCAGTTTTGACCTGGTAAGAGATCTGCTCTTTCCAGTCTCGTAAGACTAAGAGGTACTCATTTGTACAAACTGGTACTGAAATTCCTTCGAAATTTTTCTGAAGAATATTTCAGTTACTTTAATAGCTCTTTCTGAGCCGAAGTTGAGTCCGCAGGAACTGATTATTTGACCCCAGCTCCGGTAACGCATAGCGGTTTTTTGACAGTTTTTGAATGAATCATTGGGAGTGAGAGGTTAATAATTTCATTTGAACTGGTAGTTGGTAGGGAGCGGACGAAGAATTTATTTGCATCAGGCGGATATTCTCGACAATAATCGTAATGAAGGTTCGAATAATTCAACGAGGAACGTGCAACGGTTTTGAATAGACAATCCTTCACCACACGTATTAACCGTTCCCACTGGCTTCTAACGCCATGGGCCTTAAAATTAGAATGGGGAAAAAAAGGGAAAAAAAAAATTTTTCCCCCCCGCTTTTTTTTAAAACAAAAAAAAATGGGCCCGGAAAAAAAAAATAGAAAAATTTCCTGATAAAATTTTTTGGGTTTTCGTTTTTTTTTTTAAGATCTGACCAGCGAGTGAAAGTTCCTAAGAAGTCAGTTCCTTGATTAAAGGAGCGCGCATTGTCGCTACAGACGCAGTCAGGCACTCCGAAACGAATATTAACAAATCGTTGGAGCGATTGAATAAAATGATTTAGATGACAAATGTCATCTATAAGGGTCTAAATAGACGCGCACGAAAAATATTTTTGGACAGGTGTAAAATGAGTATGAAACATTTTTTGGGCTGAGTCAGAGCCCTTGACTTTGACCAACCAAATTTTTGGTGTAGTCAACACCTATACATGCTTAAAGGCCTGAATAATTACACCTGGTCTTTTGAATAATTGGTGAAGCGCGGGTACCGAAAAGCAAAGTTATTTTATAACTTTTTGCAGACTATGCATACCTGTAAAACATTTTTGATGGAGGTACGCGTCGAATATTTGTAAGAGTGGCTTGTATGCCTAGATGCTTACACTTCTTGTGAGCATCTCTTATGATTAATTTGGAGAGGTGGTGACTTTTTGACAGCAAGATGGGATTAAATACATCATAATTGTAATAATTACATCTTGACAAACGACCTTTGCTCCTGGTGAGATTATTTTCATCCAAGAACAAGTTCAGATTATTTACCAAGTCCGAAACTTCCTGTGAAAGAAGGATTATTTTTAATATCTTCTAAAAATTGAAGCTCTTTCGAGAACTATTCTTTCTGCATTGTCCGCAGACAATACAGGCGGGCTTTTAAATCATGATTGTCACACCTCTTGACAAGGCTCCAACCTGGAATAATACAGCTACTACTCGTTAAAGCTTGTGCAAATTTGAATATTTGGACAAATCCACTACAGGAGGTTCATTACCACCTTGAACATCAGCAAAAACTGGAGATGCTTTTTCCAGTTCAGCTGATGGCCAGTAAATATTATTTAAAGAGAGCCATTTTGGCCCTTTAGTCCAGAAGGACGTTTTTTTTGAAACTCTTTGAAGGAAATACCTCTGGTCAGGTCTTGATTCTCTTCTGTTCTGACGTAGAGAAATTTAGGACTTAACGAATATTTCTCTTGAACGAAGAGCTCATGGTGCGAATATTTTGCACACGGTTCTTCACGAATATTTGCTTGACTTTCGAGATCCTATTTTGGATCCAATGAAGAGTTATCTGCGAGTCGGAGAATATGTTCAATTCTTTGAACTTGACACCCGACGATAGTCCATTCAACATTTGTGGGAAGCACTTCAACGCCAAAAACACAGACAATAACTCCAAACAGGAAAGCGTTCTTCCTTTTGCAAGCGCGATTTTTCCTTTTGACCAAAGAATATTTGGACCTCCTGCCGCTGACGAGACATACACCACGAAGCCATAAGCAACAGTGCTTGCATCGCAGAATATATGAATACATAAATCAGAGTCACTTGACTCAATTGAAGATCTCCTAAAGAGACCTCCTTCAAAGAGTTAAGGTTCTTGCTCAACTTCTCCCATGAATTTTTGATTTCGGGAGCGATTATATCGTCCCACCCCATGTTCACTTCCCAAGTTTTAAAAATGTAAATAATAAACAAAAAAATTAGTATTTGAAAATAAAATGTTTAAAAGTTTTTGAACTTACCAATTAATAAATTTAATCCAGAGAAATCTAAAGTGTCAGCAGACTCCTCATCACTACTGTCGAAAAGTATGTAGTTGGGTACAGCTTTCTTATGACCTACAATAAAGAAAAGAATATATAATAATAAATGATAATAATAATAATAGAATTTCTTACGACGTATTGGTGTGTCTTCTTCTGATTCTTCCGCTCCCCGCTTTGAAGTTTGAGGAATCTTGACTGGTTCTTCAGAGACAAAAGGAACAATTTTTGAAATATTAATAATGATAATATTAATAATAATAAAAATAATAATAGAATTTCTTACGACGGATTGGTGTGTTTAAGTCTTTAGCTCCCCGCTTTAGAGAAAGGGGAAGGGGGACTGTTTCTCCCGACAGAATGGCAGCATTTCTTGCCTTCCTATATTCTTGTAATTCGTCAAACGCCTGTGCTTTTTTCCCATCTATGGGAAGATTCAACATATATCTTCAAAGGGCCTGGATGACCGCCTATCCCAATTATAAAGGAGTTGCCGTAACCACCAAGATGTTAAGAAAAAAAAATATCTTCGGAAACAGGCGCCCAAAATCTAGACATGCATTAAGAAATTGCTAAATTGCTTGCTCACAGTAGCAAGACCCACCATGCCTCGTATGACATGACACAAGGCAAATTTTCATATTACACACGCTAAATGTCACAATAATTAAGAAAGAATTATAAATGTTTCTACTTTTAAATATTTTATTTAAATCTTTTTAACAACTTGATTAGCTTTGCTGAGTTTGTTTTCTTATAATTACTGTCTTTTGGAAGGAGTGAGCGAAACTGTGTTATATTAAAAGGCTTTGAGGCTTCTGCAATTAACCTGCAGTATTTTGTGTAAACCAGTTTAAGCATTTGCCTGCTATCGTGGCAGTCTATAGTTTGTAAAACTTCGTTTTTTAAACTATCTAATTTTCTTTTCATTTCTTTTTCTTCTTCAGTTAGGATTGGGACAGGATTATAAATTTGGTTTACTTTTGTGGATTTTATTGTGTGCCGTCCCACAATATTTCCAAGCATTAATTTTCTGATGGTTCTATGCTCCTCTGGTGTTAAAGTTTTATGACTTCTATTTAAGTGTTGGGTAACTTTCGTGGCTTTTCTATCACATACAGGACATAAATAAATATTTCTTGAGAGTTGATGTGATAAAATTTGAATGTCATCTGATGCTTTTGACATATTTGATTCTTTTATCAATTCCCTCTCTTTCTGCATTTTCAATTGTTTTTCCCTTTTATCAAACTCTTTAAAACTTTTCCTAACCTTTTTTTTAAAATCACTTTTCATATTCTTAATTTTTTTATAAAGTTTTTTCTTCTCTTGTGCAAATTTATTTTCTAATTCTTTTCTTGTTCGTGGAAATTCTTTTGCTTTATGAGAGGCTGCAGCTGATTTTGGTTCGTGATGTGAAGTAGTCACCCGAGGTGGTGGTGGTGTTTGCAATCTTGGCCGCATCTCTTCAGATTCCAGGTCTGATGGAATAAATTCCGAATCGGTCTCTGGCTTGGGAGTGTCTGATGATAATGTAAATAATATAAATAACAAATTTAAAATTTTAAAAATGTAAATAATTAGTAAAAGACAAGTATTAAAAATGTAAATAATAAACAAAAAAATTAGTATTTGAAAATAAAATGTTTAAAAGTTTTTGAACTTACCAATTAATAAATTTAATCCAGAGAAATCTAGAGTGTCAGCAGACTCCTCATCACTACTGTCGAAAAGTATGTAGTTGGGTACAGCTTTCTTATGACCTACAATAAAGAAAAGAATATATAATAATAAATGATAATGATAATAACAATAATAGAATTTCTTACGACGTATTGGTGTGTCTTCTTCTGATTCTTCCGCTCCCCGCTTTGAAGTTTGAGGAATCTTGACTGGTTCTTCAGAGACAAAAGGAACAATTTTTGAAATATTAATAATGATAATATAAATAATAATAATAATAAAAATGATAATAGAATTTCTTACGACGGATTGATGTGTTTAAGTCTTTAGCTCCCCGCTTTAGAGAAAGGGGAAGGGGGACTGTTTCTCCCGACAGAATGGCAGCATTTCTTGCCTTCCTATATAAGCCCATTTTAAATGAATGAGTCACAGGAGATTTTACTCTCCATCAGCGGGATTTGAACATTGGACACCGCGTCGCAGTGTTAACAATAACCGGATGCTCTAACCACTAGGCCATCCACGTCCCCAAAAAAGAACGCTTCAAGCGTAGTTTTTAAAGAACCCGGTTTTCTCATCCCATAATTGCTGAGTACTCAAAGGCCTATATATACCATGATACCATCGCTGGAGGTAATCATTCAAATCCATGGGTGTCCTGGCCTAATATTTATTTCAATACGTCAAAAATAGAA
>JABUQX010019644.1:75000-82500 GCA_015478945.1 Trachelipus rathkii
TAATAATTAAACCTATAGTATGCTATGGTTTTGCATTTCTCAGGCTTCAAAAGTTCTGGAAAAGTTACTGAAAGGTCATATAGAGAAACATTTAGAAGATAACAAGGTGTTGTACGACTCCCAGCATGGTTTTAGAAATGTATGTCATGTCAGACAAACCTTTTAGAATTTATGGAATACATTATGACTGCGTTGGCCGAGGGGATCCAGTTAATATTGTTATATATTTAGACTTCAGCAAAGCTTTTGATAAGGTTCCCCACATGGGGCTGTTGTAGAAGTTATTGCAATGTGGTATAAGTGAAGTGATACATTGTTGGATTAAAGAGTGGTTGTGAAGTAGAAAACAGTGTGTACAACTAAATGGCAATAGTTAAAAGTGCAAGCTTCTTCACCTAGGTAACTCAAATAAAATTTTTAACTACTATATGAATGAGGACTGGGTTGAGTCTGTGGACAAGAAAAAGATTTGTGTGTTATAATCAGTAATTGAAAAGCTAGCCAATCAGGGTGTTTGGAAGCCAAGGAATAAGCTAATAGATGTCGGCATATATAATCGCAAGTGTTTGTTTACAAAAGCAAAGAAGTTAAGTAAACTGTATTATAGCTATGTACAAATAAATTTTTTGTGCAACAAAAGTTTGGGCCCTAGGAAGTTAAAAGAAAAACTTATATATGCTAGACAGAGTGCAACGTAGGAAAAAACATAATAATTAAGAGCTACAAGACGTCCTGTGAAAAATTTAGTAAAGTTTTCTGTACAAAGGCGATTTCTCAGAGGCGACATGATACAAGTCTACAAAATATTTACATCTATTGATAATACAGAGACCAATAAATTCTTCATAGTAGAGCACGGACGAGAGACTAGGGGGAATAATAAGAAAATTAAGAGGAAAGCATGCCATCTTGATATAAGAAAGCTTTCATTTATTAATAGGTAGTTAAATTTTGTAATGTTTGCCACAATTAGGTTCAGAGTAGCATTTAAACTAGTGGAGACAAATATTATGGTTTGTTTTTGTTTCATATAGTATATTTTTGACTAAGCCAAATTGGCGGGTTTTAGTTTACATATTTATTAGGTTAAACTGTATGCATTTTGAAACTATGACAGAACATTTTAAAGCTTGTAGTGTGGTTAGCATATTTCTGTTTTAGATAGTTTTTTTTCTTTTTAGTTGTAGACTTGTGTCTAATATCAGTTATTGAACAAAAACCTCCTGTTAGGTTGCTTTGCGGATTGCATGAGCATGTTTTAAACTCTGTGTATACTATGTAGGTTATTGACAAGCCCTAGGGTGCATTGTGGGTTTGCATGAACCTGTTTGATGACTGATTCTGTTGGTTTGACTGGGACAGTCTCGATAGGCCCATGTGGCTTCTTACTGTCTTTTTATTTTTAGTTTCTAATGTACATTATATCACCATGGTATTTTTCTTTGTTGTTACAGGAAGTTCCATCGTTTGACTTTCATTTGGAAACTACTTTTATCTCGTATTTTGTCAGTACTGGTATTGAACGTCACAGATCCTTAAAATTATAAAAATTACAATTCTGGAAAAATTATTGTACGTTTGGCATTTAATTTGGTGAAAATTGTACTGCAAAAGATAAGTATCATATTAAAAAAATAATAAGAAAAAGTTTCTCCTATATTGATATTTCAAGTTGTCGTACTCGCGCACAAAACTGAATTGAGAGTATTACGTCAGTGTATTTTGTGAGAGAAGGCTGTTAATTACAATCGGTGAAGTTGTATAAACATATAATCAAATTAAAATATTTTCGATTATATAATTGTTAAACCGTTAACAATTTAGAAACCTTACCAACTTAATACCATCATCTGATAATGCCAGACTACCACCATTCTGAATCTGGTTCTAATTCTTTAATTGTATGACTGAATCAGAAACTTTCATAGCGAAATCTTCATGAAAAAAAAAAACAGCTTTGTAACGCGTGACTACATAAATTCTTTTAACTGATTGCGTATCCTTATTACTCTTACTAAAAGGTGTTGTTGTCACTTTGTCATCGAACAATGCTGAATTTTGCCATTATTTGATATATTTGGTGTGAGAAAACTCTTAAAGAAGGTTAACTAAAGAGCAAAAAGTTTGGAACATTGTTTGTCAAAACTTATTTTTAGGCATTTGCTTACCTGCACCGTCCATGTTAACGGAAAATAAAAGCTAAAGTAATAGCCTTAAATTAAATGCATCTGTATATTTGAGAAATTAACATCTTGAAGTTGTTTTGTGCCTCCATCAAGATTTTTATATGTCAGACGATAGATTTGGGCCAATTTTGTTGGCCAATGTTGTGCGCCAGGGTACCGTGGAGTGAGAGCCATTATAGAACCTATTTATGACTTCAACCAAGTGTACTTTTGTAGCTGTGCATCCGAGCTCAAACTCATTCACAGGAAGCAACGTGAAGATTCAACAGGGTATTAAATTATCATAACACTAGGCTTAGCCTCCGTCTAATGAACTGCTATTTGCTATTTCACTACCTGTCTACCCCATACCCCCTTACTGTTGGCTCGTTAAGAGGTTCTTGATTATTTTTATCCTAGAGATCCACATTATTCAAATTCCTTTTCTTTGAACTAGACAATTGCCTGGTCTATACCAAAGGATGCTGCTTCGAGTTATTAATAATGTTTCCGGGTGCTCTCTTGTGTAAGACGATATTAAAGTCTAACATTTACTCTGTGGACCCCTGCACAATTCGTTGAAATTTCATTTGTCAGCCCAGAAATCTATGACATATAATGACTATGCTGAAAAAAGAGCTGTAAAGAAGACCAATATATATCGTTAGATTCCCTCTTCCTTCCTAGAATTTGTTTAACTCAAACTTTGTTGTGATATCAAAACCGTAGTCTTTGGAATAATATAGGATCTAAGATATGATTTTCCCGAGGATTTGGTCTTTTTCTTATAAACAAGTGTGGTTAATATCATCGAATCCTGATTCTACTGTTGCGTTGCATATAATATATCACGCTGTATCATTTTTATTTTATTTTATGTATTTTATTTTTTTTAAATGTGTTTTAAATAAAAACCAAATATGGAGCACAATATATACTAGAAAGTATTTTACAAAGTTATCGCAGTAATATGGATTTCTTTATATTTCTTGGCATAAAAGGCTTCTAAACATTCATTCCTTTATAAGTTTATGGAATGTATATTCGAATTCGTATTTGCAAATTGAAATCACTTCAATTAGTGGTGCCCACAAACTATATAATATTCAGTATTTTTACAATATTGTATATTACATAAGTAATTGAAAATAATAAATAATGCAATGACAATAACAATCGACCTTAAATCTTCCCTTCTTTCCAATTTCTTTATATATATATATATATATATATATATATATATATATATATATATATATATATATATATATATATATATATATATATATATATATATATATATATATATATATATATATATATATTGAATGTCATTTGAATGTCATCAAGCAAGGAGTATTAGGGCTGTCGCTCGCTTTCTCTGAAACTTTGCAAACCCCAATCACAGTCTTGGTGTATTTTTAACACCAACAGCCTATCGAGATAGACCGCAGCCGTAACATACTTTTGAATTATTGAAAGATGAACGAAGATGAAATAAAAACTTTATTGTGTCGTTTGATATTATATGATGCAACCTCCAATCTTCGTGACGAATTCTTTTTCAATCATATTGATCAAGGGTATTAAGGTATGGGAAAGAAAAGAGGTGTATAGAAAACAGTTTAATATGCGTTTTAATAATGAATAGACAGGGGGGATTACAAGTGAATGGTCAATTGGAATTATCTACAAAACCGGGAGTCTAGATTCACTCGATAAATCATGGAGTTTAGCCCTCAGGAAGGCTCGCAACAATGGAAAACTGGTTCGATTAGAAACTTAAAAGAGTATATTAGACACTGAAAACAAGTGTGATGTGGTGTTCATAAAAGGTTGTGCTCATATAATCTTACTTAACTTATTTATTTTGCAGTATACCCACACAAACAGAGGTATCTTCGTCTAACCTTTTGGGACAAGTTATATAATCCTTTTCTGAAGAAACAGCGACGGTAATGTTCAAAGCTGTACAACCATGTTTTCTGAATGTAATTAGTATTAAATCTAAAGCCTGTGACTTTTGTTCCTCTGCTCAAGCCTAGGAATGGGACCCTAAATCGTAAATTATAGATTTAGACTCGTATGCTTAGTTCAGTGAAGCTAAGTAACTAGGTTACTCATTTTTTTTTCAATTGGTACCTCTTTTTGGCATTCAGGACATCTTTTGAATCCTTTTGGTGACATCTCAAATTTGTAAAAAAAAAAAAAAAAAAAAAAAATTATGAAATTAAAGAACTTTAAAGAAAAGTTATAACAAATCAGGCCTCGTTTGTCCATTCAACCAATTCATCTGTCTTGGATCATTTTCTCATCATATTCAAATGAGTCGCAGAAGTCGGGGTTTTCTTAACCCGCTGGCTTCTGTTATCATCTGAAGTATTAGAAGCTGTTGGTGATCTACGCTTCCAATAAAACTGGTGACCACATGTGCAATTTTTTTTGGCGATAGGTTCCTCTTTTTGGCATTCAGGAACATCTTTTGAATCCTTTTGGTGACCTCTCAAATTTGTCAAAATATTTTTATGAAATTAAAGAACTTTATAGAACTTGCGTAATAATAAAAATCAGGCCTCGTTTGTATACTCAGCCAATTCATCTGTCGTGGATCAATTTCTCTTCATATTCAAATAAGTCGTAAAAGTCGGAGTTTTTTCTCAACCCAATGTCTACTTCTGATGTTGTTACCTGAAGTATTAGAGGCTCTTGTTGGTCTACGCTTCCAATAAAACTGGTGACCACATGAGCACATTTTCTTTGCAATTGGTTCCTCCTTTTGCCATTCAGGACATATTTTGAATCCTTTTGGTGACATCAAATATGTCAAATCTAAAATTTATGAAATTAAAGAACTTAAGTTGTAACACAAATCAGGCCTCGTTTGTCCATTCAAATAATTCATCTGTCGTGGATCACTTTCTCATCATATTCGAATGAGTCGTAGAAGTCAGGTTTTTTCTTAACCCGCTGACTTCTGTTATCACCTGAAGTATTAGAAGCTGTTGGTGATCTACGCTTCCAATAAAACTGGTGACGACATGTGCAAATTTTTGTTGGCAATTAGCACCTCTTTTTGGCATTCAGGACATCTTTTGAATATTTTTAGTGACATATCTCAAATTTGTCAAAAAATAATTATGAAATTATAGAACTTTAAAGAGCTTAAGTTATAACACAAATCAGGCCTCGTTTGCCACTCAACCAATTCATATGTCCTGGATCATTTTCTCATATTGGAATGGGTCGTAGAAGTCGGGTTTTTTCTTAACTCGATGGTTCCTTCTGTTAACACCTAAAGTATTAGAAGCTGTATGTTGGTCTACGCTAAAAAATAAAACTGGTGACCACATGTGCACATTTTCTTTGCAATTGGTACCTCCTTTTGGCATTCAGGATTTCTTTTGAATCCATTTGGTGTCATCTCAAATTTGTCAAAAAAAATTTATGAAATTAAAAAACTTTAAGAAATTAAAAAACTTTAAGAAACTTACGTTATAACACAAATCAGGCCTCGCATGTCCATTCAACCAATTCATCTGTCCTGGATCATTTTCTCATTTTCAAATGAATAGTTGAAGTCGGGGGTTTTTTGTCAACCTGTTGGCTCCTTCTGTTATCACCTGAAGTATTAGAAGCTGTTGGTGGTCTGCGCTTCCAATAAAACTGGTGACTACTTGTGCAATTTTTTTTTTTAATTGGTACCTCTTTTTGGCATTCACATCTTTTGAATCCTTTTGGTGACATATCTCAAATTTGTAAAAAAAAAAATTATGAAATTAAAGAACTTTAAAGAACTAACGTTATAACACAAATTAGGCCTCGTTTTTCCATTGAGCCAATTCATCTATCCTGGATCATTTTCTCATATTCAAATGAGTCGTAAAAGTCGGGTTTTTTCTTGACCCGCTGGCTTCTGCGGTTATCACCTAAAGTATTAGAATCTGTTTTTGGTTTACGCTTCCAATAAAGCTTGGGGACCACGTTTTGCTAGTTTTTTTTTTTTTTTTTTTTTTTGCATTTGGTTACCTGTTTTTGGCATTCAGGACAACTTTTTGAATCCTTTGAAATGATATACAATGTCTTTTATTTATATTCAACTTGCAAATAAACTGCTTAATTGTCAATTGAATTGCCACTCCATCCTTCTTCTTTTTAAATATTAAATTAATTTTAAAACGATTTTTAACACCTTTATTCACTGAGAACATCTCAAAATCAACTAAAACTAAACAATCAGACAAATAAAAATAATAACTACGTGCACTGCAAAAAAAAAAAAAAAAAAAAAAATAAAAAAAACCTGGGGATTGATTAGTGAATAAAGCGCCGGTTACTGTTTACCTCAGCAACGCGAAGGTCCAGGTTCGAATCTCGCTGATGGAGAGTAAAAATCTTCTGTGGACTCATTCATTTACAATGAAATCTGTACATTTTAGGAGGATACGTGGATTGGCCTTAGTGGTTAGAGCATCCCGTGTTACTGTTTATTTCAGCAACGCGGAGGTCCATATGTTCGAATCCGCGGTCATGGAGAGTAAAAAAATCCATATATATTCTTGTTGACCATTTCATTTGAAATGGAGTTGCTTGAATTGAGGTCACAGAAGATTTTACTCTTCTAATCAGCGGGATCGAACACTGGACTTCCGCGTTGCTGAGGTAACATAACCGGATGCTCTAACCACTAGGCCATCCACGTCCCCCAAAAAAGAAGCTTCAAGCGTAGTTTTTAAAGCACCCGGTTTCATCCCATAATTGGCTGATAGTACCAAAAGGCCTGCCCCATTAATTTTTTTTTTTAATTATTTTTTAATATTTATTCAAACATATTTTTAATTTTAATATTATTATTATTTAATTTATTATATATTTATAATCATTTATATTAATCTATATTTATTATATTATATATATTATATTATATTTACTACATAGTAGATCTGGTCAAATGTGAAAAATATTCAGGCATTTTAAAGGTTTTGATTTGGATCATGATTCGTGATCGATATCGAAGGTATTAGAAATATGTCAGAAATATTAAGTATTGTATTTATGGGCATATAGTTCTATAGCTGAACATATTTCTTTTGCGGTGAACTCTGACAACTATATGGTGTTTACTAAATAGTTTATAAAACTATATCGATCACGATTTTGATCACAAAATCTTTAAATCAGCTCTCTGGCAAGGTAGATGTCATGATTCGCAAACTTCTGCGCTACTCTACGATTCACATAGGGTACATCAGACATGGTTTTGTTGCCACAAGGGGCTTGGAGAAATTCTTGTAACTTAGTCATCTTGGTTAAGTAAATAAAAACCTAATTAGATGGA
>JABUQX010019644.1:87500-91126 GCA_015478945.1 Trachelipus rathkii
GGTTTAGGGGTATTCTGCTTCAGGGGTACCTCAGGGAAACAACCGGTGATATCCTGGTTCAATTAGATTCGTCTCAAGGAAACAAAGAGTCAGAAGTAATCCCTCTTTTGAGACTCACGGAGAGATCGAAAATCGTTAAGTCTCTTTATTAAAGAATCAGTCACAAAAAAAAACTGGACAGTATATTGTCCAGTTTTTTCGCTTCTCCCAGCGGTACACCCAGCGGTACAAACTGGAAAGAGAAGAAAAAAACCACCGCCATAAGCATTCATAAACACAAATAATAATAATATAATTAAATATAATAATTATTACATAATAATTAATTAATTGTAATAACAATATAATAATAATAATTATGTTACTAGCAAGTTTATAAGTAATAAAATACTATTGTTTTGTAATTACTATTACTACTTATAGTAAAAGTAATATAATAATAATAATAATAATAATAATAATAATAATAATAATTATAATAATTATAATAATAATAATAAAAGCTTGATACATTAAGCAAAAAGCAATAATAATAATAAAAATTAATAAGTGAAGCAAAAAGCAATTAATAATAATAATATAATAATAATAATAAAATAATAAATTAGAATATATATTAAATTTAGTAAAAAGTCAAATACTATTAAAAATGCAATCACATAGCAGTAATTATAAACAATAATAATATAATTAATAAATTATAAGAATAAAATAAATAACCTTAATTTAAAATGCGTCAAACGGTACAGTTCTCCAATGGTACTCATCCTCGTTGTGCAAAACGGAATCATCAAGAAGACAACCAAAAGTTATCACAAAATTAATATTCTTCTGTTGTGAATGAAAGCTACGGTATATATAAAGTTAACTTTCTTGAAAAATTACTTTTGTTATTAACTCAAATTTAACACCAATAAAAGGACTTACTCCTCAGATAAATTTAGCTGTTTGCTAGCAAGAGAAATTAAGCCATAAAATAGAAAATACAACACAATCATTCACTTTCAAACAAGAAAAATGCCAGATCGAGCGTGTTGGACAGAAAAGTTGGAAATCCAAATATGTAAGGAAACCGAAGGAAGGAGGTGAGGGATAGGATGTTCTTATGCCGATGCCGTCTGGCCACCCACCCTCACTTTCACTCACATTTTATTCCACAATCATATCAACCTACATTCTTTCTCTCTCTCTCTCTCCTCTCTCGCTCTTCTAGTTCAATAACAATTGCAACCAATAATAATAATACCAACACTAAATATAATAGATACAAACATATTTGTGAAAACTTCTAAAGGCAACTCAACACATCCCTCCCACCTAGTTTGTATCCATATTTATCCCCAACACCATTCTTATTTAATCTACAAAACTCATGTTCACGAGAGGAGAAAGGGAGAGAGACAGAATTGAGAGAGAGAGAGAGAGGAGGAGAGAAGAGAGAGAGAAGAGGAAGAGAGAGAGATCTGCATTTTCAGAAGAGAGAGAGATAGATGAGATGTGAAGACCCAAGTGAGCATACTCCGAGTGGTTCGAACTGGAGTACTGCTAGAACTGCGTAAGATGAAGCAAGGAGAGGAGTCGATTCTGACGAGATACGCTCTACACCTTTTATTTTCTGCCGTGCATACAATTTTTCTTCTCTGAGTACTCTTACAGATCCATTACTCGATTTGCACGATAGACGATGTGATTTGTAGATTACCTTTCAGAATGTAGCTCAGCTCAATCTCGACTTATGCAATCTCGACTTACCCTTGCATTGTCTCTTATTGTCAGTTCGGAACTTACTTCATACCCAGTTGGACCACACAGATTTTACTCAAATCAGGACTGGCGAGATCCATAATGGAGCTCACTATATCCGTTAAACATTCGTCTCAATCCTTACTAATATACCTTTCGTCTGACCGATGAAGAGAGGGAGAGAGGAGTTCAACGAAATAGTTTACACATTGTATACGTCCTGCATTCATTCGGTACGCATATCACTTATTATTCTTCGTGTATCCCCACCAAATACGCAAGAAAATGATCTATGCACACCACTTTCTATTGCTCAAGACAATCTCTGTATTCATTACCAACCTTTCGTCTTCTTTTCTCTCTAGATTCCGACATAAACACCAAGTTTGTTAGCCAGATCCAATGAGCCGTGAAAGTCATGCGCGAGTGACAACCTCTGTGTTCCCTCAGTTGATCATTCATTCACCTAGAAACCGCATACACTGGGTGAGCCTTCGACTTTATCTCAGGGCGGGTTCCCATCCACGTACGTACTTGTGTATGATGCGGCTCTAAATTTCATTCATTCTACCATTCTTATCACGCTTTCTATCACATAAAACTCACTCCATTCGACATCACTTTCTTGCCCACAACATACGGCCCTTTCAAAACTTTTCTCTCATCTTACTAACATTCAACCGCCCTTTCTCAATTACTTCCTTCAAAAACTTTGTTTCCGCTACCTCAGAACTTGCAAACTTCAAACTTCCCTTTCCTCGCATACATCACTATCACTTTCAGGTCAATCCTTAACCTGAGGTCTACAAACGTTCTCGCGAATTCATTAGACATGACATAACGGAGGAGGGAGATCACCAGTATTAGCCCTAGATGTCAGTCGATATTATTATGCCCATAATACTTTTCGCTAACCAATAATCCCAATCAGTCTCTCTTTTTCACTCATCATTCTTAACATCTCACTCAAATGTCCGTACCGTTCTTTCAGCCAATCCATTTCGAACTAAGGCATGATACGAGAGTCGGTTTTTCACATGTTCAATCCCCAATCAGCTCAACATGTTGCACCGATCAAGAAACGCCTGTCCTACAAACTCAGGCCCATTGTCACTCAACATTCGCTTCGGTTTACAAATACACATTGGCAACAAAACTCTCTACTTTTGACACATTCACACTAGTTTTATTCGCTTTACAAGGACGAACAGTGCAATATGCAAAACTTACTGTCTTATGGTTCCACGCCAATCGAACTTACCAGTTCCTAACGATGAACCCACAGTGCGAAGTCACCGGTAACGAAACACAATCAATCACTACTAACTCGAAAGGTTCACTCACATCCATTCGTAACACAGAGGGTTTTCAAATACATTCTCTGAGACTTTCCCGTTTTGACATTCTTCACAAGCAGGTTGCTACATAACATTGACATATCATTTCGCGACCAAAGGATTTGTAAACCACTCATCTCTTTCATTGCATTCCACAATTTAAAGCCTTCCCATGTGGTGCCAGATCTTCACGAGTGAATTACTAGTTGCCATCCCTACTGCGCACCAACGCACAGAAATTACCGTGTCATACAAAATCATCCTCATCGACTATTACCTAATTTATAATAAAACCACATTCGCACACACAACAAACTTTTTTCGCAAATACCCCGCATAAAATTCTTCTATCAGACTGAGGTGTGCTATCGTACGTACTTCGATTTACGCACGACAAAGTAATTGATGTATCTTCAGACTCAGACAGTGATACCAGAATTGGACAGAATTTCCTCTTGAATTACTTCAATATCTTCATACTTAACAATTCTTCATCCCCACACCGGATCTCACATTTCCTGTCAAAAAACACCACACTGCAAAAAT
>JABUQX010019645.1:0-2500 GCA_015478945.1 Trachelipus rathkii
GAAGTTCAATAAATTTTTAAGTTCTCTACATTTTATTTATTTTATTCAGTTTTTAAAAGAAATTATTAGTTATTAATTTGGATGTAAGAAAAAATGTTACCAAATCTGGTTCTTTATTCATGTGTCCATTATGCCTTAAAAGTGGAAACATTACGGTCTATCTTATTATTATATGTTTTTTGTTAGAATCGAAATAAAACCAAAATATATCTCTAAACCAGAAACATGGACGCGAAGTTTAACAAAAAAAGTTATAAAAAATAAACTGAAACTTAAGATTTTAGCATTTAAGGACGCCCTTTACTCGAAAGTAGGTAGAGAAAAGGATTTTCTTCATATTATTATCATACTTAAGCTTAAGGTAAGCTATTATCACATAAGATAACAACGGTTATTTACAAGTTTTTTTCTTAACCACTGATGTTCGAGGTTAATATTATTGGGCAAATAGAGGAAAATCTGAGAATGTACAACTAACCAAAAGAAAAATGTTCTGTTTAAATTTCTTTTTTCTTTTATATTATTATGATTTTATTATTTATATTATATATATTATTATATATATTATATTCATATATATTATTATTATTATCGCCCATTATCATATATATTATTATTATTATTCATATATTACTATTATTATTCATTAATTATTATTATTATTATTATTATTATTATTATATAATTACTATTTCTTTATTACATAATTGTTATTAGTAATATATTATATATTTTAATATATAGATTGCCATTATTAGCATTTATATCATATTTTTTCAATCTATAGTTTTTCAATTTCAAAATTATTATTATCTATTATTATATATTACTTATTATATTATCATTAATTATTATTATTATTATTATATCATATTATTATTATTATATAATATTATTATTATTATTTATATAATTTGGTCCTGATTTGGAGTATAAAAAACGTTATATTAGGCTAGTTAAATCAATATACAATATATATATATAATTATATATATAATATTATATATATATATATATTATATATATATATATATACTATATATATATAGTATATAATATATATATACATATATATATTATAAAATATATACTATACTATAAGAGAGAAAGAGAGAAAGAGGGAGAGAGAGAGAGAGAGAGGAAGAGAGAAGAGAGAGAGAGAGAGAAGAGCAAGAGAGAGAGAGAAAGGAGAGAGAGAGAGAAAAGCATGTTAGGATAATTATTAAGATTTCATGAATGCGAGCTCAGATGTGGTCCAGTGGAGAGCGCGTAAAGACAGTAGCAGCATGGCCAACTGAGATGGGCTACTCTTTTCGTGTTCTGGACGCCCTCGAGCAAAAACCTTACATCTGTTGAATTAATTACTAAATAAATGGTGTTAAAACTAATATTATGTTCATGAATACCCGCCGAATGCTTCTTCATTTTAAAATTGTTTATGAAATTCCTTTGTCAAATGGAAAAAAAGTTTTAAAAGGAATGCCCAGAGATAATTATGGAAGAAATGTTCAGCTGTTTTGTTGCCTACCAATAAGCCTAAGCAATTTTTTGGTAACTCTAAAAACTTGAGCCTTACGAAGTATTGCAATAAGAGTTTTAAAATTAGAGGGAAAGTATGAACTTCGATACACGTGACTTGTAATGTTCTAATCCTAACCGAGAATTCGGGATTAGAAAAGTAATTAAATTTTACAATTATGCAAGCCAGGCTGAGTTTAGGAGTTTGTAATTTCGGTTCCATTTAATTTGTGTTTCAGGTGTTGATCGTCATATATAATATATATAATACTATATATATAATAATATATATTATATATTATATAGATATATATATATAATATATATAATAGATATATATATATATATATATATATATATAATATATAACTAATATATATATATAAAATATATAAAAATATAATATATATATATATATAGAATAATATATTATATATATAATATATATATATATATAGATACTATACATATATATATATACATATATATAATATAATAATATATATAGTATATTATATATAATATATAATATTATATGATTATCCTATTCTGTTTACGACCCTCCAGTTTTTGATTTTTTTTTAATATATGCTACAATGATACTAACAAAGAATTTCAGTGTTAACGGACATGATTTAAAAAATACAACGAAATATTTTCAAATAATTTTTTAAAAAATCCACACTTTAGTTAAATATTTGTTCAAAAATGAAATATCTCAAAAAGTACGACACTTACTGAAAAAACATAATTACATATTGGAATCAGCGTATAAAGCTTAAAAAAAAAATTAGGGCTCAGAGCCGACGGAGGGCAGAGGGGGGACGTTTCTCATACCCCGTAGGGGAGGGGCGAAGAAACCCCCGCGACACCCAAATACCCCAAAGAGCGGGGGTTCGGAAGACCCTCCCGGAGGGGGAAAATAGTCATACCCTGTCGTCCCCGGAAGGGCGAGAGAACCCGCCCCTGTCATTTTTCGGTT
>JABUQX010019645.1:5000-7500 GCA_015478945.1 Trachelipus rathkii
AATGGATTGATAACATCTGAACACTCATTATACAGATATGGTTAGTCTTTCCTCCCTATTAATATTGAAAAAAATATTTGAGCCTTTCAGAGTAAAGAAATATGCTTCCTGGAGTGCAAATGAGTTAGATAGATGCTAGAATCCTTGACTATTCAATGTGACTTTATAGATCAAGTTTATTTACAAAATTCGTAAAATTTTTAACAGATATCGATGGGATCATTTTGCTAAGATTGGTAAGTATGGATCTGTGGCTCACGAACTTCCTCTCTAACTGGTTGGAAAATTCATTATGAAAAAATGCAATTCTTTATTTTGAAAACCAAAAAAGCAAGTTTTGCATGACTTTGTTCTCTAAAAATCAAAAAGCAATCATCAACATTATCAATATGATAAGAGGCAGTTGCTCACTAATGATACAGACTGCGATGTAGTAAGTAGTGAGATATCAACTTCAGCGCTACTCTCTGCGTATATATAATCTACCCGGGAAAGGCCTTTCACTTTTGACGGATTCAAAAGTGAAAGGTCGCGGGAAGGACTCGTTCGGGCGATAGGAAAAAAATTAAATTAAAAAAAAATTGCGTTTTTACACCATCTAAAGCAGTAAATCAGTAAATCACCCACCCGCATCGCACTGCACCGCACCGCACCATACCTAGCACCGGATGGAGTTTACAACATGGTATCTCTCTTCTGCCTCTGAATGAGGTACTTAATCTCGTCGTAACGAAGTACTGGCCATGCACTCCCCGGAAGGGGGTGCAGGCCCCTATGCATGAAACGACCGTAGAAAATGAAACTTGGTATACACACTTATAAGGTATCGGTGCAGCCGAGGTAAAGTGACACTACGCCCATATGGTGTTAGAGCTGTGCCCCAAAACCTTGGATATTGACGTAGAACGATGAAATTTGGTATGTAACCTTCGGTACAGCCGAGTAAAGTGACGCTATGTCCATACGTGTTGAAGGCTGAGCCCCTAATACCTTTGAAAATGATCATAGAAGGATGAAAACTGAATACACCGTCTTATAAGGTATCCTCGTGCAGCCGAAAGTAAAAGTGACCTACGCCCATCGAGATGGGCTGTGCCCCTAAACCTTGGAAATTGACATAGAAGGATGAAATTTGGCATAAATCTTTCTTAGGATGTAACATCGATACCGAAGAGGTTGCGTTCCTACGCTCACATGTGTAGGCTGAGCCCTAAAAACATGAAAATTACATAGAAGGATGAAATGTGGAGAGCACACAGAAGAGAAGATAAATAGATTGGAGGAAGTAAACCGAGACAAAAGACGACCAGTCACAATGTCATTTTCAAAATTCTCTTTCTTTTTGTAAACGTTAACTAAATTATTGTTGTATTTTATCTTATAATTTTATTTTACATTTTAATTCTTTGTGTTTTAATTTTTCATTTAAATTTTAATTATTTCAAATTTTTATTATTTGCTTATTTATTATTTTATTTATTTTCTGTTTTATTTGCTTAAAACATTTGTTTTTACTAAAATTGTTATGCTTTTCATGATAATAACGTAAAAAATTTGCATTTTTCCACCACCCTAAAGCAGTAAATCCGGTAAATCAGTAAATTAAATCCACCCACTGTACCCTCCCCACCCCTCCAGATCCTATGATCTATTGAGTTCAAGTCATATTTTGTATAAATATAACACAAGCTCTTATTCTGTTTTATGTTGTATAACTTAAAAAATTG
Source organism: Trachelipus rathkii (assembly GCA_015478945.1). Taxonomy (NCBI): domain Eukaryota; kingdom Metazoa; phylum Arthropoda; class Malacostraca; order Isopoda; family Trachelipodidae; genus Trachelipus; species Trachelipus rathkii. The sequence goes on from JABUQX010019645.1 coordinate 6,728, forward strand.
CATTTTTACACACCTAAAGCAGTAAATCAGTAAATCAAAACCACCCGCCCTACCCTCCCCCACCCATCCATGATCTATTGATCAATTGATTCGTCATATTTTGTATAACATAACACAAAACTTTTATTCTTTTTATGTTTATAACTTTAAAAAAAATTGCGTTTTACACCCCCTAAAGCAGTAAATCAGTAATTCAGTAAATCAAACCACCAACCCCCCCCCCCCTCCCCCCCCTCCACCTTCCCCATATCTATTGATTCTATTGACTTTGATCTATTGTTTTCAAGTGTAGTACATCATGAAAGAGTGAACGAGAACAAAGTTGAAACCATAATTAAACTTATAACCTATTCACTCGTGATTTACAGAATTTGAAAATTTATGTTTTAAGAAGGTTGAATATCTATCATCTCAAACTCCTATATAGGTTCAACAATTGCTTTAAATATTTCTCTAAATCGTAACAAGCCAATGTAACTTTCCACCCACTTTGTTTCTCATATTTCTTGTTAGTTTTGCTCATTTTGTCTCTGAAAATCTTTCCTATTTTTCTCATTAAAATATTTTCCTCTTCATAAACCAAAGAATGCCCCAGTTGTTTTCGATGTGCCACATACAGTTCTAACATTTTAATGTATGCACTCATATGAATGTTCAGAGCATTAACATATAAATCTCTCTGGAGATTTTCGACAGCTTCAACACTTCTATATATATAAAACTTTATTCATTGCTGCTGCACCATTATGATATGACCAATGGGAGGAAGTTGC
>JABUQX010019645.1:10000-25000 GCA_015478945.1 Trachelipus rathkii
CTAGTTGTTGTATGCTAAATTTAGGGAGATGTAAACCACATTGTATTTAAAAATCTCTTCCGATGTTTTGCTAAGGTGCCTTGGTCTACAACTTGCTTGTGTATAATGAAGTATAGACTTTATATAAAGTAAAGATTAGATTTTCTGCTTTCTATAATTTTGGTTCTATATTTTATGAGTTTCATTTGTTGTTTAGATCGCAATTTCTGATTAATTATTTATCAGTATGTTTATATGTTGGTTTATGTAATTATTATTATTGTATTAGTTGTATTGTATTATTTGTGGTAAGTAGTAAGTGTTACATTACATGTTTGATATTATTGTGTATGTTTTGTACATATTTATATATTGATTGTGTTTTTATTGTTTATGTTAGTATTGTTAGGAACAGAACATAAAATATCATCTACATGTGGTTTTAATTAAGTTGTGTATGTAGTGATAGGATTGTGTAATGGTGTGTGTGTGTTTGATTTTATTTTATTAGTGGTATTTTTATAATTTTAAGTTATTATTGTGTTGGTATATTAAGTCTGTGTTTTGTTGTTTTTGTGTGTATGTTTATTTTGGTTATATGTTTTAGTTTTGGTTGTGGTATGGTGGTGGTTAGAGTATATATGAGTATGTTATATTGTAGTGATTATTATGAGGTTTGTGTTGTGTGATTATTTTTGGTTAGAGTTTATTTATTCAAGTGGTGTTTAATTTTTATGTGTGTATGTTATGATTGGCTTTGTATTATTATTTATTATATTATATATGTTATTAATATTGATTATTATTATATTCTATTATAGATTATTGTGGATTGGTTGTATTTGATGTATACTTATTTTTAGTATTTATGTTTTTTGATTATGATGGCTATCAGGAGCTTGCGACGTTACCCGCCTTATCTGTAACATCCTGGCATATTGTTGGGTTTAGTTTTGTATTTTTTCTAGTGTCCCTTAGTTGTTGGGTTTGCTGTAAACAGTATGATGTGTTAATCTGCGGGTGGTGGTAGTGTGTTGGCATGTATCTTCGTATTAGCTATTATGTCGCTTGTTTATTTTGTTTTCTATATAACGGCTGGGCAGGCATTGAGTGTAAGATGTTTTTCTGTGTCTTTGTGGTTTTTTTCCTTATTATGTGCATGTGGCTTCTTTTGCGTGTGTTCTGCCGATCTTGCGGCCTCCAATATCTTCACGAATTTGTCCTCTGCCTCCAGGGTCATCTCTGTCTGAGGTTTATGTGTTTTATCTGACGTCAGATTTCGCACTTGTTTTCTTCGTCGTGTTCTCCGCTAACTCGTTTGTTTGTGTTATTTTTGGTGTTTGAGTTCTGTATTTATTTCTCTTGCCTGAAAGCACGTACGTCAGCCACTGGTGATATTGAGATCGAGCCCGTGTAATATTCACGACTATTCATCTCATTCCTATTCTCATCATGATTCTAAATCCCAGTATCTATGAATCGTTGTAGTCTCTGGCGTTTGATGTTTCTCTCTTTACTCATGGCTTTACTTACACCACACTAAGATTGCTGGCCTGGTTTATTGCTTGAGTGCCTTTTAGAGTTAGATTCTTGATTTTCAGATTTGTTTGTCCATTGCTTCATGTCATATGTATTATTTCGATAGTATTTTGAGTCGTTTTTCTATCTGCTGTAGTGTCGTTAGCTTCTTTTATGTTCGTGGTAGTGTACCTGTTCGTTTCTGTCATTATGTTATTGTATGGTTTGGCTCATCCTGATATATACGAGGTCTTGTATTTTACTTTATTTTGATGTGTATAGTTCGGAGTGTTATATTGCTTCTTTTTCTAGTAATATTCCTTATACCAGATTTAGTTTTCGATGTACTTTTTTATCAGGTTGTTGGTATTCAGGTGTGTTAATACGAGGTTCATGCTTATAGATGGGTGGTGTGTGGTTTAGTGTTATTTGTATTTGGTATGTTGGTAGGTTTGTTTGTGTGTTTTTGAGATGATGATAATTAGTGTCGGGTATATTTTTATGTGTAGTTGCCGTTCTTTAGTGGTTGTATTGTTTGTTTAGTATGTCAGGTAGTTTGAGTGGTCTATGTTGTTTGGCTGTTGTTGATGTTTTGTTAGGGCGCACTTCAAGCAATTAGTCCTTTTTACATCTACCAAAAGTATTTAATAGCACGAGCTACCTTTCCTACCATTCACAACTTTTACTACACTCCCATCATCCGTTCCCTTTTCATCCAATATATCCTAAAATTTAAACTAGGACACTTGTTCCAGTTGCTCACCATCCAACATTATAGTCCTACTCGATATGCTTTGTGTTTTTGGGAGCTGTCTGTTTTCTATCTCATCTGTACGACAAATATTTCGCGTGTGCGTCTTATTGAGTGTTATATCATTCTGTACTTTTACGTTTTGTTCGTTAGATTAACGACCTCCTTTATACACATCTCCGCCAGTAATTTTCATTCTCGTATCGATATATTCTCTCAGATTATTGATGTCAGATTTATGTATTAACATATTTTTTGTTGATTTATATGGTTATTTTCTATGGATATCAGTGTTTAATTGTTTGCTGCTTATGGTGTATTTTTTCTTTCCTGGTAGAGGAATATTATTGTGTAAATGATAGTACGCGGGTAATATTTGGTTGTGTGTGTAGCACGGTCTTCTCCTGAAAATATGGCATAAAGGAAATTCTATTCTTATAACCAAGTTAAAACTTTGAATTTTGAAATTCAAAGCGGAATAATTGTGTCCTGAGTTTATATTTTAGATGTCTTTTCAATGGGTCTGTTGATTCCGATTGTGATATCGTTTATTTCTGTATATATTCGATTTATTACATGTAAAGTATTCAGGCTGGAGAGGCTCACTTATATGTAAAATTGGTGTGGTTGTCAAGCTGATGAATAGTTTTGAATTATTACGCAATTTTTCTGTGCTAGGGACAAGCCGTTTCAAAGCAGAGTGCCGTTGTTTTCCTGTGAGGTATAAATGATGAGTTAGATAATCCTCATTTTAATGATTATGACTTATCGTCATGATGTTCTGAGTAAGTAAAGGGATGTACTTTGTCTCTGCTTTGTTATGGCTCGTTATATGTGTCTTTCGATCGAGATAAGAGTGCTGTTTTATGTGTGATGGGCATGACAAGAGTGTGTGAAGAAGTAGTTATATGAGTGATTAATGTATTAGTGTGAGTCGAATTCAAAGCTATTTTAGAAGAGCGGACTTCTTTTTAGTGAAGGTTATTAATATACTTGAAATTTTAAATAAAAGGTTTTATTAAATACCTGATTAAGGTTTTAAATTTTTTTCTAGTTAGATTATTATGCCGTTGACTGTGACTATCTTTATGCTGCCTCTTGTTTTGAAACACGTTTACACGCTAGACTTCTAGGGCTGTGCTGGCATTTGTCTACATCTTAAGTCTATTATCAGTCTTATTGTGGCGATCTATATGGTTCATTTATTTATTGTATTGTGTATTTTATTTTATTTTTTATGTTATTGTTTATTGTTAGGTAATATTGTTTATGAGTTTTGGGCAATGATTTGAGTAGTGTTATAATTTATTATATTATATTTATTTGATCAAAATATATAATTTGATGTTGTTATGAGTGTGTGAGTAGTCGTGTTAGTTATTTGGTAGTATGGGTTTTTATTGTTATTTGATTTATGTGTATTAGTGAGTTGATTATGTAATGTGAAGAGAAAATAATTAATAAGATGTTTTTTTTGTATATTTTTGTTTTATATGGTTTAATGTATATTTTTATATTGTATTGTGTTTGTTTGTGTCTTGGTCGTTTTCATTAATATTTTATGATTTAATGTTAGTATTTTTATTGAATTATAGTTGTGTGGTTTATTTGTATTGTTGTGTTGTTTGTTATTTAGTGTTTTCATGATTAGTGTTGTATTTTTTTGTGTATTTTTAGTGTGTTGTTATTTTGTGGTTGTTGTAGTAATTGTAAAAATGCAAAATGCAACTACAAATTTTTTAGGACGAGCCGCGGGCCTGATTTTATGTAGTAGCATATTTTTTTATTGAGTTTATATAGTATAAATAAGTATTATAGTAATTAATAATATTTATATTATATAGTTAAGTTTATTTGATAAGGATATATATAATATATGATAGTATATAATATAGTATATACTATATTAATATATATATATATAATAATTATGTCCACTGAGTCTCCTAAATGTAAAATAATAGCCAAATAGTTTATTTATTTATTATTATTATTATTATATTTTTTTTTCAGTTTCCTAACTAAAATTTACAGGATGTCCAAAAATCTAATTCCTTTTCGCTGTAGCTATTTGTAGAGTTATTTGAGAATTTTTTTTTTTTTTTTTTTTTTTACATTTCCGCACTAAAAATTGACCAGCATTCCAAAACCAAGTATTCCTTTTCCTGTAGCTATTGTAGTTTTGAGATATATGATGGAAAAAATTTATGTTGCTGTTAATGAAATAGATATATAAATATATATATTAATAAATTATATAATTATATATAAATATTATATATATATATATATATTATATATATATATATATATATATATATATATATATATATATATATATATTATATATATTATAATATATTGTATATATTAGTATAATATAGACTATATAATATATATACCTGTTTACCAGATTGCGAGATATGAGCCCAACTCTTTTGCACCCCCACAAACATCTTTCCGCTAGCTCCACCAATTGGAAAAAGGTTATATAATATCAAATAGTAACTTGAATTATTAACCAATTCTAAATTAATGCTTCAAAAAACTAAAACTTCCAAGTCCTTTCAAGGAGAGTTTGCTTTCTTTCCCGCCCATCACGTAAAAGAGATCTGCACCACTGAAAGACGCTCACAAGCCACACTGTTGAGGCAGCTTAAGTATTCCCTGCCGAGTTCTGCAAAATGTGAAAAACTTTTACAATTAATCACGCCATCAAACCAATGGATCTTTATCCGATTCAAGATTTTCGCTTTGAAATACTTTCGGAGTTATCTGAATGACTATGATATGTCGGGTTCTGTTTTTACAGCTCCGTTTTCTGGCTTGTACTATAAGTATTCGTGCTTTTGCAATGGATTGCGTGCTTGTCTGATATTATGGACGCGCGAATATGTAAGTATTAGTTACGTTTCATTGGTATTTCATCTTAATGTTCATTTCTTTTTATTGTTTTCAAGCAATTTGATAGAGAATTGTGTTATAATGTAGTGGTTGTGTGTTCTTGTTTCGTTAATCTTTTTGCTCTATGTGTTATTGTGGTTATGCTTGCCTTTGGGTTTAGGTAATATATTATGTTTGTATTTATGTGTGTGACGTTGACTTTGGTTTTGTTTTTTAGCATATGTCAGTTCGGTATTCTATGTCACAGTATAAGTGTGTTCATGATCATTATTTATAGAGTATGTTTTTTTTTGTGTGTATGTAATGTTTTTTTTGGTATAATCTTTCTGTTTCTGTATTGAATTACCTCACGTTGTTGTTCTAATGAATAGTTGTGTTGGTGTAGTCTTATTGTTTATCCGGAGGAAATATTAGTTTGCACTGGTGTTTTGTTATTTTGTCCTTATGATGTGAATGTGCTTTTAATCTTTTTTATCTGAGTATGTTGTGGTTAGATTATTTTATCGTTTTTTGGATTGTTTGTTATTTTGATGTTGTGGTGGTGATATGAGTTATTATGTATTATATTATTCCGATTCCTAGGCTATTTATTTATATGTGATGTGTTAGTCCATTTATATGTTGAGGTGTATTATTTTTCTCGTGTTTATATGTGGTGTTCGTAGGCTTGGTGTTTTTGGTATGTTTATGTTCTTTTGGTTGGTTAGGGGTGTTGTTGTGGGGTTATTTTGTAGTTCATCTGATTGCGCTTGGGATCAGTTTTCGTGTGTGCAACTTGTGAGAGTGTGAATTTCCGTATTTTGTCTGGATAAACAAATATTTTCTTGATGTTGGCGTATTGTTTAAGTGGCCTGTAATTAGGTTACCTTCCTTATGCCAAACGGTTTAAGAAGGAGTAATACAATTTACCAAAAATCATATTATCATTCACCATGTTACTAACCTTCACCCTTTGTGGTTGTTCGAAGCATAAGAGAAGAGAGCTTCATTTATTTCTCCCAATCCTCTCAAGAATGTATAAAATTACTATTTCATACGAGTCTGAACATCTTGCATTACAAAAATTAAGGAACATTTAGTCTCCTAATTCATAGATGAATACTATTCGCTATCCGCAAAAAAATTAATGCGGATAGTGAAAAACGGATGCGGATAGAGAAAATGATGCGTGTATGCGGATAGCCGCTACACCTCTAGACCAGTTATTTCTTTTCTAAGAACAGCCTACTTTCTGCTGTAATGGATAGTGACAGTTGACACCACCTTTCAGGTAGTTTTGTACTTGTTGTAATAACTTTACTGTTTTTAAAGAGTTCAGTACTTTTTGTATCGTTCATCGGTTTGGCTTTTAGTGAAGTTCTTCTGTTGGACAATTTTTTAGGGATGCCGAGTCCCATAACGTATGAGTGAGTGTGCTATTGGTCACTTTTACTCAATATTCTGAACTGTTTGATCACAATCTTTTTGAATGTTTAGTGTGTCTTTTTCATTATCGATTTTCCTGCTACGTATTCTGTTCACCGATAAAGTCTTGCTATTGCTTGAATATTTGCAGTTTATAACTTTAAACCACGGTGAAGTATACTCTTTAAAGCAACAACAATTGACTGATTAAGGTACTGACACCACCTGTCAAAATGCGCACGATTGGGCATCCCATGTAATTATACAACACCATCCTCGATTTTTATGAAATTATATGAAATGTTTGAAAATGAGCTGCGCCATATGCTGAATAAACATTGAAAAAAAAACTCAAGAGATGACCCACTGAAAAGGAGTTATGAATCTCCAAATTTCCCATATTATTAAATTGTTCCATAGAAGTTTTGTCCATAATACGCACACGACAAGGATTTCATGAACTTATATGGAAATGTGCAAAAAAGCTGTAAAGAAGAAAACCATAAAAAAACCCCTTGAAGTGATGACCTTGAAAAAAAAAATGAACATCGTGCCAATTTGATATATAAGAATATGAAAATTAGAAGCTTTGCTCTAGATTCTTGAAGACTAATCGAGATGGAGGCGCCTCCTAAACTCTTTGGAAGAAATATTTAGTATTTTACAATAATTAATGGCGCTTTATAAAAATAACCTTTACTTAAGGCAAGGAAATCACAATACTTTGAAAAGGTTTCTCTTTTCATTAAAAGGACATTTTAATCCCTTTTAACTTTGTGCAAGTTTTCTGTATGTTGGATTAGGTAGATCGTGCATAAAATGTTAAAAAAAATTGATTAAGAAAGAATAACTCCATGAAGATCACATCTAAATAGTTTGTTATGTTTGGGATGAGAGGATGACTCTGTCTTTGCGTCGAGAAATGAAATTTGTTGTTATTTTTTTTCCTTTGATGGCAATATTTGTGTTTGGTGTTTTTTCTATTAATATACAATAGTTAAGGTTGGGTGTTGTGTTATTGTATGTATTGTTGTTTTGTTTGTGTGTGTTGGTTGAGTGTGAGGTTTTTTTAGTTTGGGAAATTGACAGGCCTTAGGGTGTAGTGTTGGTTGTGTTTGTGTTTTGGGTGATGTTCGTCGTGGTTGGTGATGATTGGGTGTTGATGTTTAGGTTTTGTTTTGTGGTTGGTTAATGTTCTTTGTTTCGTGTTTTGGGGTTGTTAGTTATGTTTGTTGTTGGTGTTGATTGGATTTTAGTTGTGGTTTTTCAATTTGATTTGTATGGATATGTTGTGAGTTGATGAGAGATGAGAGAGAGAGAGAGAGAGAGTGAGAGAGTAGTGAGAAGAAGAGGAGAAGACTCCGATGAACAACAAATATAAAGTCGATGCAGTGTGTGTTATTGTAAGAGTTATAAGTTATTTAGTTCTTATCGCAGATCGTCTACGTAGTGGTGTATTTTTGGTTATTGTTGGTATGTTTTTTGTAGATGGAGTTGTGTGTATGCGTGGATTTTGATGTGATGTGGTTCTTTCGTCGCACCCCGTAGACATAGGGTAATCTTTTCTGGCATGATATGCTCAAAATTAAATAAACCAATTACTTACATTAAAAAAAAATTCTTTTTCTTAGTAGTCTTACGTCTGTTAGAGTTGTTTATTATTCAATTTATGCATTATTGCATAGATACCTTTAGTCCAGTGTTATAATTTTGATTACGGCGTTAGATATAATATATGTGCAATTCAATCACGTTACTTTTCAATTTATTTCTATTTAAAAAAAAAAAAAATAAAAAAAAAAAAACAATTTCGTGACTTCTTTAGGTAATAGACCCATAAAATATTAACAACACAAAAGTTTTAAACATTTAAAACATTTCATTTTTCTCTTAAAGGCCTATAATATATATAATATATATTATATAATATATATATATATATAATAAATAATAATAATATATACTATATATATATATATATATAGTAATATATATATAATTATATATATATTATATATAATTAAATATATAATATATATATATAGTATATATATATAATATATTATTATATATAATATATATATATATATATTATATATATAATATATATATATATATATATATATATTATAAGATTATATATATTCCTCCCCTACTTACTTCCGACTCCTTGTTACCCCACCCCACCCCCCACCAGAAAGACCCCGCAGCTTCGACTCCATTTCAATTGATCGGAGAAAAGGTTGAATGATAGGCGTTGGTACGGCGTTGTCATTCGCCGCCCCAAAAGCATTATAAAATGCTGTTGGAATACGGTAAGGAAACGACTATACACACCTTACTCCCACCACACACACACCACACACATACACACACCACACACACCACACACTGACACACACACACACACACAACAACACACACCACACACACACACACCACACCTACACACACCACACACACCTACACACAACAACACACACACCACCACACACCTACACACACACACCTACACAACACACACTCACACACACACAAACACACACACACACACACACACGTTCGCTTGCTTGCAGACCCCAACATAAAAATAAATTGTAGTTATATCTGACAGCATTTTTTTAATCGGTAAATAATCAAATATTTTTTTTTTAAAAAAAAGGCACTCTTATTATTTAATAATGATGCACCGTAAGTGCAGTAGGTCTATTAATTTATATTTATCAGCATAATTAGTTACCCATTATATCAGCCAATTAAACTGATTTAGCATTAATTTTCATTGATAGTTGAAGAGTTATTGCTATTTTGAGTATGTTGGTGAGTTGATTGTGTGGAGTGATTATAGAATGTGAAAAAAGTTTTTATAGATCTGAGTCTGTAATATATGTTATAGGTGTGTTGGGTGTGGTGTTGATGTATTATGTATAAGTGCGGTTGTTTGACATTTAGTTGATTTGACTAGGCTTCTAGCTATTTATTTATATGTTTTGGGGTCGAGTGGTGTGATTTAAAATGTTCTCTCTTGGGGTTATTCGGTAATTGTATGTACTATGCGTGTGGTTTGTAGGTTTGTTGATTGATTTGTAGATGATGCTTGAATGATTAATCTGAGTTTGTTGATTTAGTTGGATTGAGTTATATTTTCTATGATGTGTACTGGTTGTTATCAGGGAGGTATGGTACGATTAATTTATGATAAATTGCTATAAATCGTTGTTTGAGTATTCTTCGTGTAGTATGACGATAATATATACTAGTTTATATTATTGGAGAGTATTATTGTTGGATGACTATTTTGTATTGGGTGTATGTAGTGTAAATGAGTGTTTTTTTTTTAGAGATGTTTAGTTGATTGCTTTTTTTTGGTGTGGGTTTTGTTGTGGTGTTGTATATGCGTTTTTTATTTTGTTAGTAATGGGTGAGACTTTTATGTAGTGTGTAGCATTATAATAGTGGATATTATTGTTCTATTGGATTATGTGAGTCATCATTGAATTTGTAGAGGTTTTTAGCCATGTATAATATTGTCTGAGTGATACCTAAGTCTGAGATTGATTATTATGATTTATGTTGTAGAAATCGATTTTGAATATTGCGACGTATCTTCTTCGATGTATTTTGGTGCTGTATGGTAATTGTGGGTTGTATTGCTCTGTTATGTTATTGTGTTGTTTTAGTGCTGGTCTTTTGTCTTCTCTCTTGCGTCGTGCTCTGCTTTGCTCTTAGTTTGTTCTTTATCATTCCTGCTTCGTCTTTCTTGCTTTCTCTCTTCTGGTGTAATTCTTATTCATATGTTGATTTATTTGTTCACACGTCTGAGGTTAATAGAACTTAGTATCAGAGTTAAAGTAATTTATCTGTTGAGTACGCCATATGGTGTCGTGACCTTTCTTCTAAATGTGTGAAGTTGGAATGAACTATATGTTTTTTGGTTGTGTTATGTGTTAGGTTTATGAGTTTAGTGGTTTTGTGGAGTTTTTTATTTATTTTTTTCCGAGTTATGGAGGTGCGGAATATTATAGTTTTTGAGTAGTGTATATATATAACGTAGTGTTGTAGTGGATTTGCCATTTGTTGTTGATATATGCTGTGTTGTATTAGTGATTGGTAGTAAGATTATTTGTGTTTTAAGTACGTTTGTAGGTATTACGGACTGTTTTGTGGCTATTGATAGTATGATTGTATAGTATAGGTGTATATGTTTTTAGTGGAGCAGGAGAATCTGACTAAGTTAGGAAAGTTCCAAGACTCTTTTTTCTTTACAAGAGAGCTGTCTGATCGAGGTAACCATTCCTCAATAGATTTGTGGCAATCATCATGGTATTTAGTGCGAGACGAATTCCGGAAAGCATTGCGGTGTGCACTGTGATGTTTTCTTGGTTGATTGTGGTATGTTACTCTTTGATTATATTTTGCTGTATGATAGGTGTTTATATTACTATAAAGGCCAAGCTTCCAATAAACTAATATAATTTGGCCAAATGTGTATTGGTCCTACCTGAGTGGTTTGGTTGTTAGGCAGTTAGTTGTTGTTTGGTTTATGAATTTTTATACCTGAGAAAATAATACTAAGCGATATTTAAGAGCAGACAAAGTTCAGTAGTTTTCTCAAAGATGATTCAAGTAGAAATTATTTGAAAGATCTGGTGGTTTTTTGTGTTTTTTTTGTGTGTTAGTTTACTTTAATATTTTCATGTTAAAAACAACTTTATATATTCCGTCTGCTCTTCAATGTGTGATGAAGTATATATTTATGTGGGGTATGGTGTTTGTTGTTGTAGTTATATGTATTGATAAATCAGCTGCTGTCAAGGTGTGGATCATCTGGGATGCGGTAATGTCTGTGTATTTAGTGTTTGTTGGTTGGGTTATTGGTTAGTTGTTATGTTTTAGTAGTGGTAGTTTGTAGATTGGTGTGTGTCATAGTGGGATGTGGTGATGTTGTAGTTATAATAGTCTAGTATAATGTATGTTGTTGTTTATAATAGGAGTTTGGTTTGTTATATTATTGTATTTTGAATAGTTAATAAACGTATTAGTTTGAAGTTAAAGATCGTGTTTAGGAAGGACATAACCCTAATTAATAGTTTAATGGACGAACAGTGGCCATCTACAACAGACAACAGTTGTTATTTGTTGTCATTAATAGAATTATTGAGATATGATGTAACTTAGGTCATAAAGTGATGTGGTTTACAGTAATAGAGTATATTGTAGAGTTGTATGAAGCTAGAAGTAGATGCGCTTGTAACAGATCTCTGATCGAATAGTTACTGGTTGTTTTCAGATTGAGTGTCCTGTAGTGTGGGGTCAACAGCAGGATGATGCATTTCATAGAAATACCTAAAGAAGTTAAGGGGAAAGTTGAGGTGGTTGGGAGGCTATAAGTGACAATGAAAAGAAAGCACCACATGAGTTCCTCACAAAGTCAAACTGCCGATCAGAATGAGGTTTATCAAAATTAAGATGTTTTCAATTAATAATATATTCGAAAACTTTAGGAAAAACAGAGGTTAAAGTGATATAACGATATTAGAGCAGTTAAATTGGTCACCTGCTTTCACTCAGAAAGACAGGAGAAATACTTCAGCCACACCCTTGTTAAGTATTAAGTCCACCAGAGAACGGAAATCACTTCTCAAAATGCATTATTTCCAAACATGAATGGTTTGGAGGGAGGGACAGAGAAAAATCTCAGGAATCTGTTCTTATAAAACGGAGTAATATGTGACAAACGTTTGTAGCAAAGAGTTCAATTTTAGAGAAAGCAGAGTTGCCATTCACCAGCGAGAAACACTCAAAACCGTCGGAATAGCCTCATGTAAACGATTCAGTTGTTTGAGTCGTTTACACCGTTCATATTAAGATATCTGCGTATTCCTTTACCATGATATATATATATATATATATAATATATATATAATATATATATATATATATAATATAGTATATATGATATAATAATATATATATACTTATAATATATATATATATATAATATATATATATATATATATATATATAGATATATATATTATTATTATTATTATTATTATATTATATATATATTATTATTATTATTATTATTTATAGATTATTCATATTATTATTATTGATTATATTATTTATTAATTATTATTTTTATTTATATTATTTAAATTGAATATTATGATTTAAAATGCTTCTTATATAGTAATTGTAAGTTTAAAATAATGGAAAAATAAAATTTGACACAATTATACTTATAATAATAATTACAACGTTTGGCGTCAAAACTGCAAAAGACTAATGACATTCATTAGAACAATGAGTCCAGCAACATCAGGAATAATCGCTCATAATATGAAAGTAAATAATTAAATTTTTATTAATATTACAAGTCTCACATCATTTACCTTCACCATCACCTACCACAGACTTCCTTTTTCAATTCATAAATACAATTTAATTCCTATATAAATTTAGTTTTAAAACAGTCTTAAACCTACTTTATGGGTAGGGGGATACTCAGTGGTAAAGCATCGAGGATATTGTCCTCAGCGCAACACGCCGGGTGGTTTCAATCCCGGAGAAGCAGTAATTCTTTACCTTCCCACTATATGTTCTTTGTTATTAAGATCTGAATAATAAATTACGATTATGAAATATTTAACACCTATATATATAATATTATTATATATATATATATATAATATAAATATAGATTATATATATATATATATATATATATATATATATATATATAGTTGATGTCTTTAGTGGGTGTGTGGTGTATTTCCTAAATACACAACAATTCTATAATAGTTTCTAAAACTAATTTCAAAATTTCTAATTTTCAAACCCAGTATTATTACTAAATAAATAAAATAATTACTATAAATAAGGAGCTACCCAAAAGTCTGTCTACGTTTTTTACTAATCACGACATTTGTTATACCGAAAGAATACAGCTGATAAGGTATATTTAACGATAAGCTGTAAAAGCGGTAAGATGTTGATTATGATTTGTTCGTGTAGTGATTCAAGGAATATACTCATATATAATATATTATATATTATATATATATAATATATATTATATATATATTATATATATATATATGAATATATATATATATATATATATAATATTATATATATTATAAATATATATATATAATATATTATATATATATATTATATATAGATAAATAAATATATTATAAAATAATATATTATATAATATAAATATATAATATATAATAATATATATATATAATATAGATATATATATATAATATATAATATATATATTATATATATATATAATATATATTATATATATATATATAATATATATATATCGTCGCTTGAGAGGCAAAAGGTCACACGCAACAGTTTTGATGAAATTATTAGATATTTATTGCCACTAAAAACAAATTTCCTGCTGAATGAAGTTTAGTTTCAGCTTTCTACCACGAATCTGATGGCCCTTAAGATTCAACCCATGAAAGAGAATAAATAAATTATACTATTTTTTTAACTAACCATTTTTTTTAGCGTAGTTTTAAACTATTTTTTGTTTCGAATATATATATATATATATATATAATATATATATATATATATATATATATATAGATATATAGTAATATATAATATAATATATATATTTATATATTATATATAATATATTAAATGAGAATTAAAGTAGAAACCGCAAAACAAAATTTTCAAATTGAAATTCCAGTTGGCCCATTTACAAAAGGTATTTCAAAAATAGTGAGGAGATTATTTAAAAAATGTTTTTTCCTTCAATAAGCTCTTCTGAAAAGGTACTAAATTAAATCGCTTATGATCATTTGCCTTTTAGTACGACATAATGATATCAAATAATTATATATATATATATATATAATATATTATATATATATATATATATATATAATATAATAATATATATATATATATATATATATATATGGAACATGTTCCAGAAGAATGGTGTATGGAAATATATGTTGGAGGAAAGGAAAATTAGGAAGGCTAAAAGTTGCCTACAAAGGAGAAAAAAGATGTAAATGAACAGTTTTCAAGGAGCTATGAAGGAGACTACCAAAAGGAATACCGAAGCTGTTCTAGAAGGACATACGAAAGGTTAAGAAAGGAATAAGGGGATTCATGGAATTAATGAATAAGGATTGTGTTTACTTGAATGATGTGAACAGATGTGAGGAGAGCGTGGAAGGAACATTTCGAAAATCTGCATAACATTGGCGTGATGAAAAGATGATACTGAATGTTGCGTTTGGGTTATTGGTGTAAGATGAAGTAGGTTTCTTGGGGATGAAGTTATTAGTAGGAAAGGTAATAGGTAGAGCTGAAAAATAAATAATGGTAAGTCAGCCAGGGAATAGGTAGATGGAATACTGGTGTAATAATCAAGAGCATGAAGGGTTGAA
>JABUQX010019645.1:30000-60430 GCA_015478945.1 Trachelipus rathkii
GGAAACCGGAAGCCGGGAAGCACCGGAAGCCGGAAGCCGGAAGCAGGAGCAACAGAGACGCAAGGTTTTAGGCAGAGCAAATGTCGGAGCAGAAAAATAAAATAAAAATATAGGTAGTTTCGGAGGTGAAGATGAAATTTTTTTCGGTTGGTGGAGCCGCGGGTAATTATAGGGCCGCCGGAAAAAAAATTGACCAGCTTCTTAGTAAGCATTAGGGATATTATTTTGTAAAAATTTCCTCATTTCATCTCGTGCAGCGGAGATGAGAAGAACTCTTGCGTTTGTCGACGTTTGTCAATTGTGTGAAGGGGATTTGATTCTGCTTGAAATATGGAAGCCATTGTTTCAAACAGGATCAAAACACTTTCATACAATTGAAGCGTTGACAAACGCACCATATAATTTCAAAACAGGATCAAAACCATTTTAGTACAATTTCAAAACGCCTCTGAGAAGCGGTTGACCGAAACGCACCTGTAATTTCAACAGGATGCAAACCTACTTTTAACAATTTCAAAAATTCTTGACAAACGTCAAAGCAGCTAATATTCTAAAGTTCACATAAAGGATGAGTGATATATGCAAATTTATACTTCATCAAATATAGTTCAACACGTCACGGGATAGCCCATCAAAAAGAATCTGTATTTCTAGTTTAATTCCTACCTAGGATCCGGACCAGTGATCAAAACCCTGTCCCTGTTCCATATAGCTCATTGTCTAATTAAAACACCCGCCAATTAATTACAAGATAGTTAAAATCAATATAATATTAACTAAAGATAATCAAGAATTATTTTAAATTTCTCAATTCAAAAGTTAAATCTAATATTGTCATCATTCTTTCTTGTATTTCCTCATATCAAAAAGTTTATATATCTAAATTACTTATCAAATACTAGGGATCATTTGAAAAACTTCGCACAGGACGAATACGCTCAGAGCAGAAACGAAGAAGGGCAATGTGCCAACAGAAGTCGGAAGGTTTCAAATTGAAAATGTGCAGGAGGATAAAAGAGTGAGGGTGGTTTGGTGCAGTGTGTGTGTTTTTTTTTTTTTTGCACACTATGGAATTTTGCTTTCCAATATAACCACTATCACTTATTGTGTGATTGCACTGGTAGATATTAAGCAGTAAAAATGACTATTTAATAGACAGATTCTTAGTGTTTAAAATTCACCTTAATAAAATAAAATAATAGATAATGAATAATGAATAATGAATGGTGAGTATTGTGTAGATGTGAGAAGAATAGATAATGAGAGTGAGTATGAATAATAATGTAATAGAGTGATAATAATAATGAGATGTGTGAATAATAAATATGAGTAATAAGAAATAATTGTAGAGTGTATAGTGAGTGAGTGTGGATAATGAATGTGTAATGATAGAGTAGTAATAATAATAATAATAAATAATAAAATAAATAATAATAATAGATAATAATTAATAATAATAATAATAATAAATAATAATGAATAATAATAATGAGGCAAAAATATTATATATATATAATATATATATAATATAGTATATATATGATAGATATATATATATATATATAATATATATAATATATAATAATAATATATATATATATATATATATATATATAATAAAATATATATATATATATATCATAGAACCGGGAAAAAGTCCCACAGATAAGAAGGAAGAGAAACAAATTTGGGGGCAACGTGTTTTAAAAAATATATATATATATATATATAATATTATATTATATATATATATATATATATGATATATATATATAGTATAGATATATATATTATATCTATATATATATATAAATATATATTATATATATAGTAATATATATATTAATATATATATATATATATATATAATATATATAAATATATATATATAATAATATATATATATATATAGTATATACTATATAAAATGTCATAGCAAATTCTGATGTCTTTTTGGGTTTATTTTCTTGTTGCAACTTTCGTTCTATAATTATTATTTCAGCACTTTTTGTCCAGGGCCCGCCCATTGGTTGTTGATTTTCAGCCCAGATGTGGCCGCTTCTTTGTGAGCCGTGGTGGATCCTGTATCACGACTCATTAATTTTTAATCATTATGTTTCATTTGTTATAGGCAATATTTAATTGTTGGGGCCAAAGAGTTATGTTTTGGTGTGATGATTCTTTATAATGAGGATTGATAAAAAAATGTTTAGTCCAAAAATATTTTGTTTTTTTTTTTCAAAAATCGAAATGAGGGTCACTTTTTCCAATAAAACTGGATTTTAAATTTTATTTTGGCAGATTTGGAATTGCTGAAAGAGCTCTTTCTTATCGTGTTTCTTACATCAAATTTTAAAAGAAACGTTAAAAAAAAAGCTTGTTTGTTGGTACGTTTTGTTTGGCTCCCATTTCAGCACGAGAATTTGGTGCCGAAAAACTTTCAAAAACTTATCAAATAGATATAGTTGTCCTCTCTCATTCTCCTCGCTCTCTCTCTCGTTCTTCCTTCTCTTCTCCGTCTCTATTCTATCTTTAAGCTTTACATTTAATATGCATACCTTATTAAGATATTTATCTATCTTATCTTATAGTATATTATTATTATCATATTAGTTTTAATAATTATTTAAAATATTTATTATCTCCATTATTATTTTTATTTATCTCGGATTACTGATTCATCATCACTTCATAGAGCAGACAGTCGTGTTAGGTTCTCCAATGGTCTATTAATAAATTTTTACAATAGAGACTAGGGGCTATGAGATGAATTTATGCCTGCTATTATGTTTGGATGCTTTGGTTGGTTCAGTGAATCTGAAGAAAGTTTGAAAAATTAATAATAGTGACTTGCTAGGCTCATGTAAAAGTAGTGTTTTGAAAGCATAATTGTAGAGGAGAGCAAGTGATGGTGGTCGGCCGAGGGATGTTATCCCGCAACTGCCGATATCATGTGGATACGTGCACATACTTGCGAACCCAGGTATCTGGCTCATCAAAGATTAGACTGAATACTTTGCGCGCAGACGTTCATTATCAACGGATGCCATTGAATATTCAATAGTGTTAGTAGGAACCAGTTCATGCCAGTCTCCGGTAGGAAGCGTGAGTTAGTCGTTAACTTAACATTCTTTTTTGTGAATACAAGGGGGAGCTGATCTCGTTGACGTCTGTATAGTCTCAGAGATAGCTGCATGATAAGATATCTACTGGTGCTCTTACCGGTCTTAATGTACAGTTGACGGAAATCTTTGGTTACGAAAAAATGTTAATCAAAAGTTCATTTTCCTATAAAATAGTTTGTCATTTATTTGACAAATTCAGAATATTTCTCTAGATAGTTGGATGCCAAAAGGAAAAAAATAATATGCTTTAATTTTGCTGAAAAAATAACGGAAGTATAGATTTTTAGTAATGCATTTTATTAAACTCTAACATTTTTATTAAATTTTTTAAATAATGTTTATAATTTATCTAAAACTTTAATATTTTAAAAATTTAACAAGATTATACCTAAATAAAATTTCCATATCCGCAGGTTGGCAATCAAATTTTCACCAAAAGTAATGTATATATCAAGAAGTATCTCCAGCAAAATATTCCCATAAGATGAAAAACAAAGCGGCTTAAAGAATTTTTACCCTTTTTGATTTAATTTCCCCACCCAACCCCGCACGAGGCAAAAGCTGCTCCCGTCCACTTTTACCTTTTCGTAGACCTACAATTATTCGACAGAAGAGGGACCTAGGCGCTGTTTACTCCAGGACAGCATTTCATATAAACAGTATTGAGAAAAGAAGGACGTTCTTGTACCATAAAATGAAGAAGATCAGTCACAGATTCAATTTCCATCAAAGCCTTCTGATGTTCCAGGTAATTTAGGAAATTTAAATGCCACGTCTGAAGAAGGAAACTGAAATAACCCAAGGTCGAGATTGGTTGCTTTTCTGTACTTATATCTCCTTTCTCACTTCTTGTTGTGCTGAATTGTAATAAAAAAATAAACCGCAAAAATTTATTTATTTTTTAAAGTTAATTATAACAAAAACTTTAAACTATGCCACAGGCTTACTTTATAGATAGACTATAATTTATGCTCACCAATTTGACTTATGCTTTGCAGAATTATACAGTGTAACCCCAAGTATAATTTGCTATTCATTCAGAATTGAATAAGCCTTACATCATTTTTCCATTAGCCTTGTCTATTTTACATTTGTAATTCAGATTTTCTTAACCATCCTTTTTGTTTAGGTCAAACCTTGACTATATTCTTACTGAATTACCATAAATCTGATATTGTATGGCAGGTTAAATTCAAATAATTTGGCAAATTAATCTTAAAATTTATTTCATGAAGAGTCTAATGTGATTGATTACTTCAAGTCAATCACCCGTAAAAGACTTTAAATTACAACCAGATAAAAATTTCATGATTCTTTGTAATTCCTAACTATAATTAAAGCGCGCCAATCTCTTTTTATGAAATCAATATCATATATAATATAGACTAGTGTCATTTTTATAACCCTTAATATTTACCCTATAAATTTTATATATTTATAATATATTCTTGATTATTAATTTCATAAACATTTCATCCATTTTACCACACTAAATTATATAATTACATCTACTACTATTAATCCATAATATTATAATAATATAAATAATACTTATATATCATAACTATAATAATATATAATACTATAATAATAATATAATAAATAATATAATAATAATATAATAATAATATAAAATAATAATGTCCTACAATAAATAACGTTAAAATATTTCTGATAAATAATAGAATATATAACTATAATAAAATTATACCATATAATACACCTTATAATACCCTTATACCTTATATACCTTATAACACACTCACATAACTTAAGTTGAAAATATGTAATTAATTTAATCTAATATATGAACTAACTAATTATTATTTATTTAATATAATATATATAAAAAAGTCAAAATACAATAATTATCATACTAATAATTATAATAATTAATTAATATATTTATAAATTATAATAATAATAATATATCAATAATATAAAATAATAATATAATAATAATATAATCAATCATCTAATTAATACACATAATATCATTAATCATTCATACATCATTTTTAAAAACGTTATACTATAATAATATAAAATCATAATATAATAATAATAATCATAATATAATAATATAGTAATAAAAATTAAAAAAAAATATAATAATTAAAATTTCCATAATTAATAATTTAATTAACAGTAAATTTTCTCTAATCTGATAATAAAAATTACTTCATAAAGAAATCGACGCATCTCTATTCTCAAAACTTTCACTATAATGGAATTTTTCTATAGAAAATTCTAAATAAGTATATAATTCTCTCTCATTCTCTATCACACCACTTTTTGCCTTACCTCCTCCCATTAGACTTTTTCTTCTCCTGACTAAGTCATAACTATCTAGGCATTCATAGTATAACTCAGTTGCCATTATAATAATACGTCTACTGATCAAACTCTTTCCTTACTGACGACAATGAGGCCAAATACACACCCTAAATCTTTAAAAGGGGTGGAACATATCAATACTTATTATCTCAATTCTTTTCATGTCGTAGCTATAATATAATAACACATCACCCCCCCTTATGATAATATAATTAATACATACCATACATCTATTAAATATATATACAGCGAACTACATATATCTGCGCGTCCACTTGGCTCTCTCATCATCCCTACCTACTTTATCTTCTCCCTCTTTAACTCGACACTCTCACAACAACCCAACATAATTCCATTATATATAATAATATAATAATAATATACTAAATAATAATAATTAGTTAACATAATAATAGATTAGTTAAATTGACTTGCAATGTAAATTATAATAATTTTGAATATATATTAATATCAAATAATAATTATAAACATATTTATTATTCTAAATTATCCATGAATGACTATATAGTCTCATTAATTGGAGTAAATAAATCTGAAAGGTAAGTACCTAGAGAACATTCATCTCAAATGGGAGATTTATACTACTCCTCTACCCTCTCATTCATTACTGCTCCTAATTGCCGGTACCTGCTTACTCAGCTTATCTCGACTTGACTCCAACTAGACAATCGACTACATCATTATTTTTGGCGATCGTTACAAGTGAACATTCTATTTCTCACTTATCTTATATATCCTTTATTTCTCTAAATCTGATAAAAGGGATTTATATCGCTTCTCTGATAATGTCCGAATGATACTCAATTTCCGTTGCATATCTCACCTCCGAATACCACTCTCCTCCTACTTACCTTGAAAAGTACTGACTATCTCTTCTTTATTTTATTGAAATTATTTACTAAAAGACTAATATTAAACTAATACTTAAATGTAACGAAAAATCTTAATGAAAACTCAATATTATATCAGTCATAATATTATCCTGGATCTCTAGTCATTATATACATACAGTAGAATAAATCTAGTATAAACAACGTCTGTAGGTAAAATACTAATCCATTCAATACACCTCATTGTCTTTAACTACCATAAATAAGTAGATTAATTCATACTTCCTATCCTATCATTTCTCTATTCATAATCTCTACTTTTATTCATTTCATTTATAATGATATTCTAAGCTTAACTATCCATACATTAGTCTAAATTCAAATACTAATTATCATACAAACTATAATGTAAACCTGGTAAACTACAAAACCATACAAACAACATTTTCCATACACCACTCATTATATAGGTAATGCACTAATACACTTATATACTATATTATCTGTACATTAGGCTTGAATTTACCTCTTCTCCCAGGTCCCCTCTTTATTAGCCCTATTATTTCTGTGCACCTCTACTCTATCTTCTTTCTCTTCTTCTATTGACTTGACTTTTACCCCTTCGTTATTTTTGTCTTCTTCAGTGGTTTCGTTTAGGGTTTTACTCTCTCTCAATCAGATTTCATTTATTCTATATAAGATGTGAGTATATTATCCTATTAGGTATACTCCTATCAGTCGGTTATCTTTCTCAATCTCTCTTATTATTTTTATGCGATATCTCTCTATCTTTCTAATTCTATATCTCTCTTATCTATCTTATATCTATCATTCTCCTCTCTTTAATCACCAATATGTTCATATATATTATGTTATAATATATATATTTTATTATATATCCTAAGTACCTACCCCGATGGAACTGAGTACCTATATCTTACCAGCATATAACCTGTTATCTAAGTTTTACTGTAACCACTCGACCCTGGCAGCGATCTTATGTATATATCCACGTTCTCAATGAGTCACAAGCCACTTCTTCCATGTGGCCCAGGCAATTCTCACCAGTTTATGAGTGTACTACCACATTTTTATACTTATCTATTTATACGTATACTATAGTATATATACACGCTAATATTCCAGCTCAAACTCTGCTGGCACTGGCAGAGCCCCCGATGCAGTGCACCGTAATATATATCTTCTTTATCTTTAATCGATTTTATCAGTTATAGTTATTATCACTTCTAGTATAATCAATATTCATCTGTTAATATATTCTATGTTGAATATATTCACCTACTCTATCTGTATATTATATATATTACTCAGTATTACTGAGCCTTTCTAGCCGATTATCTATATCCCTGATCAAACCTTCTAGGAGAGTTTTGCACTTATCATTACTTATTTATAACAGTATCTATTACTGCCTTATCCCATCACCCGCCACCACGTGAGAGAATCTTCTCCTAATGACTCTTAGAGTCATGAGTATATCGGAGGTTTTTGCGATGAGCGAATCTCAGAGCAGAGAGAACTGTAGAGGTCGGCTTCCCGCGAGCGTTCGGCTTCACTTCATTCAACACATTGACACGTACTGTCAGGTAACGTTGACCATGCTCTGCTTAGTACAGTCTTTCACTGTGCATTAGTTCGATGTTAGCCAGCGTTTTTCGCTCCTCCATAATCGCCCAAGCGTATTGCCGTGTACTGCGACTCCTCACCTGGTCGTTTTTGATCCACTCTATAGTGAACATGTTGTTCCCTGCGCAGCCCACGCAGCGGAGTCTGCTATCGCACGAGCCCTCTGGTTTACAAGACAGTACATATCCTCTGCGCTAGCTCAAGATGTGCTTTTCCGTCTTTTGCCTAGAAGTCTTCCTCCTTAAATCAACCGTCGATATATTCTTCCCCCATCATCATTTATGTTCTGATTAGTATTACAAGTTGTATCACCTCAAATTTTATTTACAGTTTAATTTTCTACAGTAAATTGTACGTTTAATAATTTAACGGTCTTATACCTGGCTCCCTGCTAGCGAAAGTGGTCGTCATCGAGTGTTCATTGATCGAATATCTATCTCTCACATGTATTCATTGCGAAATTACACTCGCCGTTTCTCCTCTATTCCCACCTGCCTCTCCCCTCCCCTTTTTTCTCGTCTCTCCGCGCCTTGACCCTCCTGCTCAACTTCTCTTCCGCGCCCAAACCTGTCTCTACCACTCCACTGCATTTCGCTTCGCCGAACGCGATAATTTGGAAGTGCTCTTCACTAGGTGTTATCATCTCAGCTATCTCCTATTTTCAGTTTACTGTAACAGTACCTTCACTTTTATTTGTTAACTGTTCCGTTCTTCGCTTTTTTTTCTTGTCTATTCCTTATTCCTTGTTTCACCACCCTGAGTATATATACTTCAACTCTGGCTGAACTTCTTATCTTTGTGTGCCACAGGTGCTCTCAACTTAACTATGATCTTCGTTAATTCCTTAAAATACTTCCGATTTTTTATGCGAGAAAAATCTACATAATCCGATCTATGAAGTGCCTCTGCATATATGCACTCCTCACGAGAAACTCGCGGTATAAACTCGAGATCTCTGAGCTCTTCAAATTTAATAAAGAGATAACCACAGTTGTCAAATTTATAATATATATCTATTAATCATATCTATAGTATCTATATAATCTATTCTATCTATAATTATAATATCTTATTAATATCATATTATTATAATATTATCCTATATTATATATATATTATATATTATATATCTATCTATTAACTAATTACTACTATTATCTCTCTCACTCTCTATTACTTTAATTAATATCTCTATATATATATCTTTATTATCTACTATCTATATATCTCTCTATATCTACCTATATATTCATATACTACTAACGTTTCCCCTCTCATCAATTATATTTATATCTCACCCTATCTCAGCTTATCCGAGTACTATCAGTTCCCAGAACACACCAATCCGCTTTTAGTGGCTTCCCCTCCCTCTCTTTTCATTGCCCCCCACCGTGCCGCCCTTATACTCAATCACGTATTGGTCATCACAGTCGACATAATTGTTTTTCAGCAAGCAACGTCTAAACGACACACAGCCAGCAGAGCCCTTAGGCATGGAACTTGAATCCCACAGATCTCTTATAGCTCTTCCACACGACCCGTTCTACTAACTCCCATTACTCCTATACATCTGTTGTCGCAGAGAAATATATTATCAACCAGAGCTACCACCAAACTTGTTACCCTTTATATAAACATTTCCCCCGCATACAACCGGAATAACTCTTGGGATATATAGCACTGTAATAGAGCAGACTTTTCAATAATCAAGACTCTGAAATAGACGAAAACGCAAAACGTTCTACCTGTTCCTTATGACTCTAGTATTAACTATACATTAGCTCCTTATATTCTTCTACCGTTGGTCTACTATACTTTCTATTTCCGACCCCGTTTCCGCGGCGTTAAACCTGTATATCTTATTCTCTATCCCTATTCACTATTTATTCTTTGTTACATCTTTTCTCCTGGTGTTCTGTTCATGAGCTAATTTCCATTTCTGGAAAGCCTGCTCTTTTCGTTACTATCCGTACTCACCCTTTTGTTAATCTTATTATATATCCTACCATCCTACACTCTAAGTATATATTAAATATATATATATTATGATATATAATAATATAAACTACTCATTACTCTTATCAGATGTATAACCCTATCTTAATATATGATCCTGACTTCCCAGCCTTACTACTTATCCTTCATTAGCCCTCTACTCTACTTGCTTCAGCGCCCACTACGTTACTATCTATTAGTTCCATGTACTCTTACGTCACTCACTCATCATTACTTATATTATATTATTACCACTTATCTCTCTCCACTTACTCCCTATTCTATATTCCCGATCACTTCTACTTCATCCAGGCACTATTTTATATTATTATAAATATTATATTATAATATTATAATATACCTATACACTCATTAACTGAGAATTACTCACATTTACTCATCTTTTATTACAATATAATATTCACAAACGTTCTTTATCCATTCATCGTGAGCCCTATATATCTATATTCACCACACACTATAACGAATATAGCACTCACACCACATAATCCCTATATAGATATTGTACCTAACTAAACATCATATTTTAAAATAACAAACTAATTGAATTATTATTCACCTTATGAGTATCGCTCTCATTATTTGTCACACCATCAGTCACTACTTTCACACTGTATATTTGTAGGCTCACTGAACTCGTTAGCTTACAACATAACACTCTAGCAACTAGGTATAGTGAGAGATACGAGTACACCTATCAAACGTTCGACTCTTCTGTCTATTGAGTGACAATTATCACATCATGATTGATCAAATAGCTGGTTATCACTACTTACCATATATTGTAAGCAACACACACAACGATTTATCTCACACCATTTAGTCATTCCTACACTATCACCCACAACATCGTAACTAGTCTTGATATTCTCGAGTACTTATTATGAGGACTGTAGGCACCAATTATGATAGCGTATAACCACATTCTCAATCACTGAGAGGCACCGAGGAGTGACGTATCCGCATTCGTCACCTCCGACAGATTTTCAACACTCTTGTAGAGATGGACATCAGTCTCCTGTAACGTTATAAATTACCACTTTACTCTATTGTAATGTACTCACTCATCATCAATGTTATCTATATGGAAAATTATCTTTATACATTTATTTTATATGATAAAAGTTGTCAATTTTAGTGAAATCACTCTGCTCAAACCTTTGCATCTAATTCCAAACTGATGAGATGATACCCTATAAACTTAATGATAAGTGATCAGTGATCTGATGCACTCGTAACATTAACTTGCAGGTGATGTTGTATAAGAGTACGTAAATAACACGTTTACAATATATATAATGGACGCTCGTCACATGTGTAACATTAGTCTGACATCTGAGTTTTTAGTTACTCTCTTCGCTATGAGTATAAGCTGAACATTTATATTATCTATTATCTCTATATATACAGATGAACTCGGTCATGTGAAATAAAATAGAGTTCATTATTATATAAACGAAAAAATGAGTCATAGCAGAGGCAATAATTAATGGCTTGTAAAGTAGGCTGGCATGGTGGAACTGTCCAAGTTCCAAAATATTTATCTGATCGTGAAGGTTCTAACTATTATCTGAGAAACTGCCTTGGAGAGAGAATTTCAAAACTGAGTAGTATATGGAACTTAAAACAATATAAAATAAGAGATTTAAAATGGGCGAGTCTCACCAGATTTGGGAGAACAGTTGTGGCCTCTAGCAAAAAAGACTTGATAAGACCTCCAAAGGTTGAAATTAAAGAAACTAGACAGTTCTGCTCAGGGTTCTTCAAGAAATTAAGATATAATGGAAAATATCTAAATTTCTTATGAAAAAAAGAAAGATGAAAATAAGTTTTTTTTTAAATGGGGGAAATTATAAAGTGTTTACATGCTTTCAATTAGCAATATTGATACTAATAAGGTGGAAGAAAATCTGATAGGTAAGGACAAAATTATTTAATGAAGCGGTTTGGTTAGCAAGCAACAAGTTTAATGAGGTTGTATACCAGGAATCGGTAAAAATATTATAAAATTGTGGACCAAGCTTCTACGGCGGATTGATAATAATATATAAACTAGTATTCATTTGCTTTGGAAAATTAACGAACCAACTTCAAATTTAAAATGTAATTCAAGAAAGAGTAAGGTGTGACCAAATAATATTATTAAATTTAGAATTATACTAATGTTGATATAATGAATTTAACAGTCTCAAACTTCTACTATGAATAGGAATTCAAATTGCGTCTTAAATTCACTTACCCTAACCACTCGCAGTTACATCTATAAATCTAAGCGAGCAAACCTAGCGACCCTCCGCTGCCCCATCCGTCTAACCGAGTACTTGTAACAGCCCTTGATGCGAGTGAGAATGTCAGGCGCTTTTATAACATATTGAACTCTATTGATCAATTCACATTCCAAGAATATCAAATATATAAGTGATACAAACATATAATACATATAAAACACTAAGCTTATCTTTTAATTAACAACATCAATACAATTATAATATATTGATTGAAACGTAACAAAGTATTTATTCACACATCAAAATCTAAAATTATGATAACGTAAATATGAATACTAACATCAGCACCGCAATAGATGATCACAAATACAATAACACAACAATATACTACACAGAATTAAACTTAGTTAACATCAACTAATAAGTTCCAAACTTAACAACCAGTTAAATATAGTTATAACTAACACTGTATTCAAAAGAATACCTAATTCTTTAACTTTTCCAAAGAATCTCTACGATTAAATAACGCATTAATAACTTAACTCTTATGAGTGAGACACAGTAACATTTTAGTACTAAAAAAATTATCTATATCCACATAAACATTGAGGATTATAATTACATAACTGATCAACGATATAATACTTCTAAAATAAACAAGGATTCCTATACCAATCAAATATAAATACTTATTAAACATGGTAATTTAACATTGAACTAAGCAAAATATACTAATGTAACATAAACAAACCTAACTAACAACTTACATACACGAAAATATATATCATGTAGCATTAACAAGTTCACAAACACTTTAAACACACCAGTAAAAGTTAACTACATAAACATTCACATAAAATACTAATCTAATTCACTATATATATCATAATCAAAGCTATTCAGTCTTCTAACAATAATCAAAAGTAGTAAATTATTTTACATTAAATATTAACTGATTAAAATAATTTTTAAACAAAAATTTACCATAACCTACTTAGTTATAATAATATCATATGCATAACCAGATGAAAAAGATATGATACTAACGGTATAACAAATGATTTCTAATCTATAATAAATTATAGAGAAGCCAACATATAACACATTATGTTAACATACTAAAGATATAATAACAACTGAACAAACCTTAGACACAATCTTAAGCTCAAGAATAAACTGCTAACTTAATCAAAGGTCCCAAACTTATCATCCAGTAAAAGTAACTAAGCAAAGCTCACAAATAATTAATTACCATTCACCCAAACACCCATTAATCTATATAATATTTATTATATAACTTTATTATATATATTAGATGGATCAAACAATATCAAACATGTACAATTAGTAATTATTTACATTTAACACAAGTAATTATATAATTATAACAAATAAATTTAGCATAACCGTACCTAACCATCATAAATTACTTAATATAATGGGTAATACGACATAAACACTCCAAGCTAAGTTTATATACACTCCTCTGTAAATCACTCTAACCACACATTCACAACATATAACTCTTAACAAATCAACTATCTATACAATTCTTCAACCACACCATATATAATACTAGTTTATATCATAACTATACTAATGTAATAATATGAGACTTATAACTGATTAGACGTGAATTAAAAACAATTTATTCATTTTGATCAACAATAATTATCATTTAGAAACTAGACTGATTTAATATATATATATATATATAATATATAAATTAATAATAAATCATATAAATCACATAAAAAACATAAATTTATATTTTATATAATATATTAAATTCAATTATACTAATCAGTAATGATAATCAATAGGATCAAAGTTTGGTAAGTTCTTATTAATATCATCCTCTCCTATAAATGAGATTCAACACTCTCTTTTTAAAAGGATTTACGTATAACTATAAAGCCTTACAGCAGTACATAACTATCACCATCTTTTCAAGCCATATTTTGATCAGCAGCACTCTATGTACTCTTATTACATACAATAAAGAGTAATAGTAAAATATATATATATATATATATGTATAAGTATATTAATTATATATATAATAGTAAATAATATATAATATATATATATTATATAATATATTATAGTATATATATAATATATATATATATATATATAATATAAGGTAACAGAAACCATCATCTCAAAAGTGCGCGATAGTATAAAGCAACACATGGGATAATACTGCTAATTATAACGCAAGCGTAGCACTTTATAATGAATCAGATATAAATTACTAATAGATTTAAACAACTATTTAGCTTAATAAGTATATTTAAAATACCACATGAAAGATATAACTGTCAAACACTCTGATGATGTTATATTAATGCGATTGTCAATAATTATTCGTAATAAATTTAAAATTCCATCGATTCAATATATTTATAATAAAAAGAACATATAGCTTGTATAATTAATTATTTTTGAGGTATTTCTAGATTATATCTTGAGAGTTGAACAACACATTATACTAAACGTACTTGATTCGTAGTATAAAAAGTATTCAACAATCATATTATCGTACAATTAGATTATTACCACATAATAGTGTGACAATAACATCAAGGGTTTAATATCGTCACACGACGCGCGCGAACACTAAATATTATATAATATATATAGTATATATATATATATATATAAATATATATTATATATAATATATAAATAGTATTAATTAAAGTAAAACTGATATCTATTTATTGAAAACTCTTCATCTATATTAACTATTCTCAGTTATTAGCCTATTTCACTTGCTAAATACGAATATTACTACAATGACACACACATTTATACCTTACTAATATTCACATCTGTCACTAGCATAATAATGAGATAAATTACTATGATACTCTTCAACATACAAATGAATAAAGGTCTATCATTTGAACCTCTGGATAAGGAATACAAGCAATATATCGGTATCCATCTGGTTGACAGTAATTAAATGTATTACATCTATCGGGAATATAACGAATTCCTCGGAAATATCAATAAATCTAGGTATTAGAGATGTCTATTATAGACTCATGCGTTACCTATGCACATTATTGTGATTAAAATGTCCTAGCTAACTAATAGACTATATAGTCTATTATTTTGTATCTATGCTTACACTTAGTATCCTTTTAATTATTTATTATAGTACGTGAGTTTATAATGGCGCTATATCTGAGTTAAAACATTATCTATTAGGATGTAGATGAGAATTTCTTCGTTTGTATCAAACTCTATTATCCTATGTTTAAGTAATGTAAACAAGTGAATATGTATATATCTTATCTTGATGCTGTATATACGATACGATGACCTACTTCGTATACTTCTATATAAATAGGAATTATTTTATCTCGTTATGACAACACAACTAAAAATCATACAGTCTAACTTATACAACCACCAAAGATCAGAGGCTAAGCGATCGAGAGAGCTAAATACAACAGACAGACGAATCAACAGAGCGAAAACCAAAAATAACAGGAACAACAGAGCAACACCACACAAACACTATTATGCTATACTTCCGAGAGATAGTAGAGTCTTTGACTTATTCTAAATTCGAGAGAGCGAGAGCGGTAACAGCGAGGGCTATTCTTGCTCGATGCCATTTGATTTAATTTTAATTAAATAAATGTTATTTTTATAATATAGGTATTACACACTGAAGGTATCTTAGAAAAGGGGAGTCCTACTGCTAGTTTTAAGAAGAAAAAGTATATATTAATATAAGTCATGGTACCTAGTAAACACTAAGGAGTAGATGAGTAGATATAACAATTATTAGGTGATTTTATGTGCACTACTTGTGATATTTGTACTTTGGTATATGTAAGGGTTATATAGTGTATTGATTATGTCGTATTGGTTGATAAACCTATTTATTACACAATAATATATTATTACCTTACGTCCAGAGAATATACAACAATAAACACTTAACAAAACTCACCGCGCTCACATACGTAATAACTATTAACATTAAACCTTCCTTACATATAACGTAATACTTATTCACTATACATTTCTAAGCATTAATCTTCATACCATTATTCAAATATTAAATTTTAACATTAAAATAGTATTAATATTTATATCAATAAAATTTATAGTCATAATCATATAGTCTAAACATACATATACTGTATAACATACACAAATATATAATAATATATTCTAATAATAATATATACAAATTATTTTTATACACATACAAACTTATATTATAACATCTCGGTATATCCAGTGTAAGAATTAAAAATTCTAAAGCCACAAAACAAGCTAACTATCATACCATTCGAGACTACTAGATTATCTATCATGAAAAATCAAATTCGTATACACACTAATCGTATAATTGTACACCTGTAAACATATATCACAGTAGTTATTTAAACTACATAAATAATTAATAATTAAAAAATAATATATATATATTTTTTATCCTTGACATATATACATAAAAATATAAGTCTATTTTAAATATATTATCACATAGTTAAATAATTATAGCTATAATTTATATTAATTATATATATTATATATATATATTATATTATATATTATGATGTATAATTATATTTTATATATATACTTTTTTTTTGGGTGTTTGAACACATGACACAATTCGTAAATAATATATATATATATATATATTTATATATGTATTATTATATATATATATTATATATAGCTAATATGTTTAGCTGATATTATAAACAGCATATAATATATCATCATCATATAAGTCAACCACCATTATATGATTATCATTAGCAAGTCCCTATATTACTATGATAATACCCATATTACCATAGAGTATAGTATCATACTAGGTCTTAATATTATAATCGTATCGAAACTATTAGATTTCAAGTCATATTTCGAGTATCAAATTATATGATTCATACAATCAAGGTTAAATTAGTACGTTATTATCTAATACAAAATCTATTATACATAATGATCCAATCTATATCAAAAGATATACAGCATCTATCGACTATGAAAATTGACTACTATCTCACTAAAATATAATATTCACACTCTCGTAGAGTAAAATATATATACATATATTATATAACTTAAATGACATTTAAAACGTAGACATTAGCCAAATTCTCGGGAACCTAATATTACTCAACAAAAAACTTAACCGAGCCTTCAAGTTATTCTAAAGCCGTGTAAGCGGCATTTGAGGTCAACGCCCTTTGTCTTAGAGGCTATTACAATAGACACGCTATAATCCACTATATTATACATATATATTTACGGTAATTAGTAGTACATCCCCTATCACTCATCACGAATTTCAACTACCCTTGCCGAAGGGGCCTATCATAACCTACTCCACCTAACTTTTGCTTTAATTCACTTCTCTTTAATTATGAGAGTAGTTTCATGAACATTGTATTTGCGTCTTCCTTCACTATTATAGTATAAACTTAGCATAGATCTAGGAGAATTTAACAATATGTAGATAAACTCTATTTAAAATGTAGACACGTAGATGTAGAAAAAAGATATTAAAAATAAATTTCTCACTTATGCGACTATAATTTTAATTCACCTAACTGAAGTTAGCACTCCTAAATCGACAGAGCAGGTGGAAAAAATCTATCAACTTCGAGAGAAGATTTGGTTAGTGCAATGAGACGTAAGTATTAGTACAATATATATTACTTTGTGATTTAAATCTTTTAAATCTATCTGACGTAATTATAAATTTTAGATCCAAATCTAAGACTCCTAGCGATTAAAGATAATTATTTAATATGTCTATAGTAGAAATGTCAGGGTATATGACACAATACCGAGTTTGAGATGAGCTATTTACTATAATGGGCTCAATAAATATCATTAGTTCAATGATAAGTATATATCATCTACATAATAAGTATAGTTACACTTATTTGAGATGAAGACAAGTGTCAATTCATAGTTACTTCGTATAGATGCGGTATCTGAATATATGATTTGAGTATCACTACTTTATTATAGTTAAGGGATTTTTATTATTAGATAATACGGTACTGCTTATTAACCTGTTGCTAGATATATTAATATTATGAGTATTATCCTATATAGAATTAATATTAGAGATGTACCTCGATAATTATAAATATATATAATATGTATATTATATATGATCCTGAATCGTAAGATCATATCAGTATATCTAGTATAATCATAGATACTAGTATGGATGTAGATTAGGGGATACTTATGTACATAGAATGGTGGTTTGGATTTTATACTGAATTTACTGATATATATTTGATTGTTGTACTAGTAACTAGTTACTATTTCTGTTATATGCAATTTTTATTAGGTTATTAAGCATTTTATAATATGTTATGTATATATCTATAGATATAATAAAAATTTATATTTTATTATGTTATGTTGTTAAAACTTATTTTGATTTATACGAGATGAACTGTCAGATTAATTTATATGAGAGAATATAATATGTAATAGTTATAATAACGACTTTATTAGTAATGATAATAAAGTATGTTAAATATTAACGTAAGTTGAATGTAAAATAATTATTATTGTTTATCAATTAGGCATAAATAATTTGCTTGTCAGGTATATGATGGCTTAGACAATAGTTAATAGAATCTAATTTTTGATATTTTTGTATTGTAGTTTGAAACACCATTCATTTTCGATAATTCATATACAGATACCAATATCATATTAATAAGGACACAAATAATTTGAGTATCATAAACTATAAAATAATTAATAACTCGATAACAACCTATAGTGCATATCACGGAGCTCAGCTAATCATAGAGGTATCGGACTCGTGATCAATCATACCTAACTCTCTCTTGTGTCATGAGCTCCTTTTCAATGTCTTTCCTTCTTAATTCATCTTTTCATCCTTCATTATTATCTTCTCTTCCTACCTATCTGAGTTTGCAACTCTGGCTTTTTTTATTTACAGTCATGAGATAATACCCCTCACCAATGGGGCCCTAGACAACCCTATTTATTATTCGACTATATACCCTACATATTCGAGATCATACGGTCTATCGAAATATACCCTATATCTATAGAACACACCAAACATTGAGTATGTAATTATTCGTATATAATATATATATATATATATATATATATATAGTATTTATTATAGTATATATATATAACGTACTGTTTATTTAATTTACTCGATATACAACCAGGACACTGGGTGTGCCATTTTCTAGTCCATTTGTATCAGAATTCCCATTAATAATATTTTCTAGGAATTTTCTAATTTCTGAAGTTTCGTTAAAAAAATTATTACAGCCAATTTAGACAGAAGCTACTTACTAGAATTTTAACTGGTATTGTGGAGGTGGGACCACCCTTCGGTAGCCCCTGTAGGACGTAACTCTAGTATCGGTCTGTATTGACGAGGATATGTCACCATCGTAACCCCCTTTACAAAATATTTAATATTAACTTTTTTCAAATAAATATAACCTAATTATAGTAAATATATATTTGGATGCCATAGCCTAGGAGAATAAATCTCCAATTTCTATAATTCATTAATATAAATAATGAATAATAATAATAATAATAATAATAATATAATATAAAATAAATATAATTAAATAATTTATTATTAATATAAATATCATAATATAATTATAAATAAGATAAATAATAATTAAAAATAATAACTATCAAGGATGAATGATAATATTCGTGCGGTTGCGGTACGTATTCTAGAGGTGACGTAATGCGGTACCGGGTCATGAGAATGACCCGATAGCTGAGACTTAGTAAAGCGGACTCAAAATTGAATCCTTCGAAGGATCAATATTTATATTTGTCACGTAACGTAATAATATAATAATTAAATGTGTATATTATATATGTTACGCTAATTGCACGCGCTACATAATAGCTATAGAGCGAGTAATATATAAAAAATAAATAACGAATAACAATGAAAAATCAATTAATCTTATCTCAAAAACTGATGTCCTATTTTATAATCAGTACTACGCTGATAAGACACTTCAAGATATACCTCGTATTTCAAATATGTAGTCGCTAGGAACCTATGTTGGAATACTTCATCCTATATATATATATATACTTACTATATATATATATATATATAATATATATATATATATATAAATATATATATATTAAAATATTTATATTATATATATAATATCTTATATATATTATAATTAACTTAGACAATAGTCCATAACTCTATGAGCAAGAAAATTACACCTTATAATAGGAATCACTTGTATATAAATATGCAGAAACGTTTTCATAAAATTAAACTCTTGCAGTATATGATAAATCAACACCAAGAAATTTCTAACTAATTAGCAAATTCCATCCATCGCAACAGAGATTGAAAACATAAAATAATAAAAGAAAACAGATATGAAGGATAAGATATAGCGAAAAGACTAAAATATTAAGACTATAAAAAGTAACAAAAAAAACTGACAAATACATTTCAAAAACTTAAATTGATATTCAAGTGACTCGAAATGAAAAGCGGAGAAATTCGTTTGATGTCAAAAAAGAACCAAAAACTGACTCTATCAAACTCGAAACCTTTGATCAGAACTGAACGTCGTGGCGAAGATGTAAAGACTTTGCAAGAAAGAAGCAAGATGGAAAGGATATGTGTGTGTGTGTGTGTGTGTTTGTGTGTGTGTGTGTGTGTGTGTGTGCGTGTGTGTGTATGTGTGTGTTGTGTGTGTTTTGTCAGGGTGTGTGTGGTGTGTGATAGCATTGTGTTAATGCTTGGCCAAGAATATTTACTATAAGTTGCTTTCCACAAGATCTAAAACATTCATGCACATTAATATATATATATATATTATATATATATATATATATAATATAATATATATATTATATATATCATATATATATATATATATAATATATAGTATATAATACTATATTACTATAAAATATATATATATATAATATATATAATGATATATATATTATAATATTATAAATATATTATATATATATATTATATATATATAATATATATAGTATACTTGCTGAAGGCAGGATTTCTCCTCGCCTCACAATAATTATGTACACCTCTCATAGTAGCTTCTTAATCAAATTTTGCTGATAATTTTTATTAATAGTGAAAAATATTTTAACGATTCTACCGAATGACTCTATTGTTGTGAAAAATGAGTCACTGCAATGCTGCCATCGCGAAATGCCTGCATTCGAGGGAAGGATAGGGCATTAGCGTCTCGGGTGATAATGAAGATGAGATGCGTTTTAGAGTAAGGCCTCGAGATCAAGAAAAGAGGTCGCATGTTTTTAAAGCTTCGGCTCATGAAGGGAAACCGGAAATTGTGTTTGATTGTAGGGACTTGTTATATTAACTTTCACCCATTTTTATTAATCGAACTGTGAATAGCCTATTGTGTTGACAACAATACGTTGAATTGCATTTTAAATTTCTTCCTTCCTTGATATCATCACCCTACTATGTGATTTAATTAGTCTTAGGAAATATCGAAAGAAAAAAAGTAATTACTCCTTTTCATATCACTGTATTAACTCTCAAGGGTATTACAAAGAATGGTGCCTTCCCGAGTGAGAACAAACAAACATTGATATACAAACGTGAAGTGAAACAAACACAAGATTATAAAAACAAAATTTTAAAACAGTGAAGTGAAAAAAAAGTGCAAATTTCAAAACACAGACACACACAAAAAACAATACAAAAATAATTAACAACATTCAAAACTACAAAAAAAATATATATCAAATTCAAAACAACAACCACACTAGTAATTCCGTTAAAAATTCGCCCAAAATTGAAACAAGAAGCAAGATGACTCTTGTAACTTGGCCTGAAATCTCAAGCCCCAACCCTCCTTTCCCTCACGAATTTTCCAGAATGTGGGAACAAGGGAGCAGAACACCTTTCTCAAGAACGGACAAGAAGAATCTTCACTCACGAACAAGATAGACCATTACGAGCTATACAAAAAAAAACACAGAAGAAAATTATTTCTC
This sequence comes from Trachelipus rathkii, assembly GCA_015478945.1. NCBI lineage: Eukaryota > Metazoa > Arthropoda > Malacostraca > Isopoda > Trachelipodidae > Trachelipus > Trachelipus rathkii. The sequence continues at coordinate 52,270 of JABUQX010019645.1, forward strand.
TAATTGGAACAATCACAATCTAAAGTGAATGACAATATATCGTATACTTCAAGATCAACAATTTGACAAGTCGAAATCAAGGCGGGAAACGCTGTATACTCCCAAGTGCTTCCGATAAGTCCAAGGGATATATAACACGCGCGAAATTACTTCACTTTAGACGTAAAAATTTAATATTTTCAGAGGTAACAATTTTTAATATAACTTTTACAATATTATCATTATTATTAGATATCTGTGGTAATTATTACTTAATGTGTAGAAATGGTTTTATAATAATAATCTATAATAATTTATAAAATAAGTTTTACAATGATCTATGTATATGATAGTGCATAATAATTAATATAATGTTAGAATGATATTATTATTATATATAGAAATATATAATCATAATAATTTTATGTAGAAATCAATTTTACAATATATCATTTTTAATTGAACAGTCAACTGATTATACTATTATATAATAGATAAAATATTAATTATAACAAATTAATAATAATTCATAATAACGGTAGGAATTATTCGCCATATTTAAAACATTTTTGCTGGTATTCGGTATAGGAATTTTGGGGGTTTACTTATGGGGGTTATCCGAAATTATCCGGGGGGAGAGCAGAATGTCTTCCGTCGAAGAAGAAAATATTACGCTAATGATTTTCAACAATTAGTAAAACTCCAGCAATTAACTTTTGGATAATTTAAATTAATAGCCTTAATAGGAAATATCTTTAATGCATGCATAATGTGTATAAATGGACTAGATCTATTAACTCTGATAATAATTATAATAGTGAGATGAATGTAATTACAGGAAGCTGTAATAATTATAGATTATAGATAGAAACGCATGTAATAATTACTATGGTATAAATATGTTAGAAATTGCTGACTGTAAATAATTGAACATTCTAGTAATTATAACTCTTAATTTACGTAGACGAAATTAGGACTGAGGATGTAAATTGTATTCCGCGTAACTGCTATCACTCAGAGTAGCGACTCCCTGGTGGGGAATGGTCCGTTTCCCCCAATGGAACCCTAATTCATTCCCTGCTGGAGACGGGGGAAAGTCTCGGAGGCTGAGTCTTAATTTTTGATTTAGTACGTAGATCAACGCATGCGGGGCAAGAGGAATGTCTAATGGCAAGAGGTATGAAAACGGATGTTTAAAAAACGTAAATTCTAAATATTAGCAAAGAGGAATACCGTAGCGCTCATGATTTAATTGCCGAGGCGAGAGTTGAGGAAGAACGAAAGACCCTGATTACCAATCTATCCAATAATAATAATAATAGATAATAATAAAAATAAATAATAAAAGCGGTAATAATTAATGAAAATAGTAATAAGAATAAATAAAGATAATAATAATAATAATAATCGAAAAAAATAATATAATAATTAATAATTAATATAATGAATGAATATTTGGTGACAAAAATATAATAATAATCAAAATAATAATTGGTAAAAAAATCATTATCAATGTTCTTATTTCCCATAGGGAATAATCATCTACTAGCAATAATAATAATTAATAAAATAATCAGATAAATATGGAAAAAAAGTAATTAAGAATAATATAATCATAACAATAATGATGATGCTAACGACGATTTTGATGATGTTTCCTATATAAATTTCGGTAGCGAAAGGATGTACACTTTTTTAAATGAAAAAATTAATTGTTAATCAATTGGAACGGTTTTTCGATGATGGCTAGAGGCGTTTCTTATGAAATTTTTCGTCCGTCACTGATAGAAGAAAAGTACGAATAATTTATTTGATAGATGGGGATGTTCTTTAAATTTAATACGACCCTCAGAGGCAGATAGGAGTGGGGGTATAATAGTTCTTGACTCGGCTAACGGGGGCATTTGGATATCTATTTTATAATAAAAATTATTAAGGTCGACATAGGGCTTGGAAGACAATTTGAATTATGGGCATTCGCTGCCAAAATTAGTTTTTAATATTTTGGTATGGATTTTTTGAGAAATATGGTTTCATTATGACTTTCGATAACTAATTATCAGTATGATTTGATTCCCCGAAACACTTCGTAACCGTTTTCAATAGATAATGAGGGTTTCCTAGGCTCTCCTTTCTTCTTTTCTCAATATTCATTCTTCACTTTTACCCTTATCTTGTCTCACCTTACTTGGAATAATTTTATTTCTTAACATGAAAATCATTTTACAATATTGTAATAGAGGTTATTGAGATCGAAATCATTATGTCATTGGAATATTTGTAAAAATTAATAAGTATTTACGTTATATATGTTTTGTTTTAATAGTATTGTAGAAATAAAAATAAAAAGTTATTACTCAAAAAAAAAAAAAAAAAAAAAAAAAAAAAAAAAAAAAACCTTGTAAAGCAGATTTTCTCCTTCCCCCCCACAAAATATTATGTACACCCTCTAATAGTTATACGCTCTGTAGACAATTGCTATTAATTTTATATATTATTGAAATATTTAACGATTCTATCCTGAATGACTTTCTATTGTTTGTGTTGAGTAAGAGTGAGTCACTGCAATGCCGCCCGCGAAATGCCTGCATTTCGAGGAAGGAAAGCGCAGTTAGCGTCTCGTGTGATAAGAAGAGAGATGCGTTAGAGTAAGGCCTCGAGATACAAGAAAAGAGGTCGCATTTTAAGCTTCGGCTCATTGAAAAGAACCGGAAAATTGTGTTTGATTGTAGGGACTTGTTATATTAACTTTCACCCATTTTATTAATGATTGTGAATTAGCCCATTGTGTTTAACTAATGAATTGATTGCATTTTAATTTGTTCTTGATATTGATTGCCATTACCTATTATGTGATTTAATTAGTCTTAGTAATTAAAAAATAAAAAAGTATTACTCTGTTTCATATCACCTTGTATTATAGCTCGGGGCAAAGGGTTATTCAACATTGTTGCTGTATATTTTATTTTATATTATTTTTATTTATATTCGTACTACTATTATATATTAATATATTTATTATTATTATATATATATATTTTAGGGAGTATTAATATTATATATATATACTTGATTCTGTTGTAGTTGTTGTATACGGTTGCTTTATTAGCTATTATAATTTATATTTTGGTATCATTAGATTAATCTCCTCACCTTATATATGTAATATATATTTATTATTATATATTATTATATTAATAATAGTTATTGTATATTACCTATTATAGTAGTATCTACTGTGATAGTTAGGATGATTTTATATATATAGAGTATCTTGGGATATGTAGATATTTTTTTTGCTTCCTACTGAGTAGTACTATATCATATATATATATATATAATAATAAATAATAATATTTTTTGAATGTATTTTTATACATATATAATGGATCAATAAAAGAGATACAAAATTAATCTTGAGCAGAAAGTAATTTCCTAAAGTTGACATTAAAAAAAGATCTCTCAAGTGCAAAGAAAACGAATGCGCAACTTAGTGAAGGTGAATGCAAAGCTAACCTATAGCTCCGCTTGTCGTCTGTGGTAATGCATAGGTCTGCTTGAGGCAAGGCTCATTAACAATTTATACAATAGATTGATAAATTTGCCTTCAACAATATAATAACCATTCTATTACTTTCTTTTGACATTCAACGCAGTATATTTTCAGTGGTTTTGGTGAGCGAATGTAGTTCCATAGATAATTATTATATTATATGGATTAGTATACTATATATGGGGTATTATTTTATATTCTCTTTTGTTATTTTATTATTTTTAAGTTTTAATACTATATTTTATTTTTATCCGATGATACTATATATATGTTTATATTATTCGTTATGTATATCATGTTTCGTTGGTGTATTTGTCGAGTAGTTATATAATATTATTTTATGGGTTCGGTGTTTTGTATAGGTATTACTATATTTTGCGGTTTTTTTTGTGTGGCTGTGTGTCGCTGACCGTATGTGATTGTAGCTGTGTGCGTGCGCTGTTCTCTTGCGTGTGTGTGTGTTTGTGTGTGTGTGTGTAGTGTGTGTGTGTGTAAGAAACGAGCTGAAAGAGACATAAATATGGACTCAAACATGAGAAAAGAATATCAGATATCATTTTTAGTCTGAAAATGTTAGTAGAAAAAAGTAAAACGGGGCCAGGAAAATGTGTGTAGCATTCATATACTTAGATTTCAAGATTGAACATTACGAATACACCAATACATTAATATTTATATGGTTCAATTTTTGCGTTTCTTCCTTTTAAATATTTTCTCATTGTCTTTTTACCTTGCAATTCTCTACGAGTTAATATATATTCTAGTATTAATAGTATAGTAATATAGTTATTATTTGTTATTATTTAGACTTTAAAATAAAGTCAATACAAAAATAAAAGGATTATTTAGCTTATACTCCTTTTTTTCCCTTTGTTAATTCGGTTTCATTACCCTTTTTAGTAGCTTCAATACTTCTCTTCTCATCTCTCTTCCTCTCTCTCGCATTCTCCTCTCCATCTCTCTCTCTGTCTCTTTCTCTTTCTTTCTCTCATCTCTCTCTCATCTCTCTCCTCTCTCTCATTCTCCTCGTCTCTCTTCTCTTCTCTCTCTTTCTCTCGTCTCGTCTCTCTCACTTTCTAATTATTTATTTATATAGTATATATACGTATTTTTTTTATTGTATATATATATCTTTATTAAATATACCTAATTTTTAATTTATTTTTGTAGTAGGTTTAGTATCGGTATTATATAGTGGTATTATTTTTATATATTGATATATCCTTATTGCTTATATTTGTTTTTAGTTATTTTAGTTCGAGTAGGTTTCTGCCTATTGTATGCTAATATTTGTTTTTTTTATTTTATATGTTTATATTATTATTTATATTATTTATATATATATAGTTTTTTATTGCTTCAAATAAAATCCGATTAAAAATATATTTTAGCTTAGAAATACAAGATTTAAATAAGTAATCATTTGGATTGACTCTACATTTTTTGAAGATAAACTTAATCAGGTTTGTTTTTTTTATTTGAAATATATAACTAAGTCATTTATATATATTCATTACTACTGATGCAAATATTGTTCTAATAAATATATATATATTTATATATATTATGATATATTTGATATTTAAAGTATATGTTTTATTGTAGTAATTATTGTATTTTTATATATTATATTATTTATTGGGTAGTGATCTTATTCGGGTTTATGTAGCTATATATCTATATTATTATATATATAATATATATATTATATATTGTTTAAAGTTTTATTTTATTTGCTATAGGTAATTAGTTTTATTTATTTTTATTCGGAGTATAATTTGTATATATATATAGTAGATAATTCGTATATAGGTTAGTTTTTTTATTTAGTATGTTATATTATTATATTCTTATTATTAATATGTTTTTTGTTATATGTATATATCTGTTAATTTTTAGTTGCAGGTTATGGTTTTTTAAGATAGATTTTAGATCAAAATATATTTTGTATACTATTTTGTGTTATTTTTTTTTTTTTTTATATGTTATGTTGTATAGCGCTTTATATAGTATTATCTGGATAGATTAGTGTTTATGTATAATGTATTTATTTATATTTTTAATTATTATAGTTTTGTTTTTTTTTGATTGTATATTTCTAGAGTATCGTCACTTCTATTGGGGCTGTATTTGAACTAACCGCGCACCGCCCCGAAATATTAATTTCTAAACTGGCTCTAACCTTTGTGGTTTTTAATTGTGTCTGAGATTATTGTGCTTATTGTGAGATTATAGGAGATATTGATCAGAAAATTATTGATATGTCAATTCGTGATGCAAGATTAATACTAATGGAATATATATTTTAGTGTGATTATTTTAACTATTTATATTATTATTTATATCATTATTTTAATGGCTCTTCTGAAGATTCTGTTATCTATGAAACTCGAAAGATAGATTCTGCTAGATATATAATTATCTATGGTACCAAGGATCTATAGTTAAGTGGTATTATTTTTAATTATTATTGAATGTTAATGTTATTGTAAGATATTTTTTTTCTTGTCTGACTGTAACATCAGATATAAAGGTGCATAGCAATGACAAAAATTCTGAGGTGTTTTATATTTCTATTTCATTATATCCACAACATTGTATATCCATTTTATGTTTCTAAATTCAATATAGAAGTAAGAAAAAGGGAAACTAAACAAATACAGACAATATAGTACACACTGTGCCCTGAAATAATGACTAATAGCAAATTTAACACGCTTAAATATTTTCAGGGACAAAATGGACGAAACTATCAAGGAGAGAGGAAAATTACGATGGATTGTTACGATTTAGAGAAATTTTTAGAGAAATTGTTGAAGTTTTAGAGCAGGTGTCCCCAAACCTTTTAGCGTAAGGGCCACAAAGACTCCTTCACCAATTCTCAAGGACCAAGACCTAGGTAGGTCATCATACCAAAGATTGAATTCGGAGGGACAAGTGAGGTCTAAAAAGCGAAATATAGTGCGACTACTTTGTTCTTTGTGGCTATGGTTTCTTACAGTGTGTTTAATTGTGAGTGTTTAATTTAATTAAAAGTGTCTTAAAGATAAAACCAGTGCATTCTACTGCGGGCCGAATTGGTTAAGCTTGCGGCCCTGTTCTGGTCCGCGGGCCTTTGGAAACCCCTTGCTTTACAGGAAGAAGCTTGAAATGAATCAAGATACTGAACTTTCTTCAAAATCCTCAATTCTTTTAAATTCTGTAATCATAAGAGAAAGTTATAAATTTAATTAATACTTTAACTTTGTTCTCCTTCATTCTGTGCAATTGCACAGTCCAATATTAGTGACACCACCTGCTCTTAATTATATTAAAAATGTAATCCTTGTTTAGAAATATTTTTGCGTAAACATAGAAGAATTATTTTCAAGAATTTAAGATGTTGCAACCAGGGTTTATTAGATGGAGTCGGAGTCGGAGTCGGAGTCGCGGAAGTCGGGAGTTGTAGTTTTGAAGAGGAGTGGAGTCGAGTCCCCCCGGGGAAAAGGCGGTTTACCGGCCCAAAAAAAAAAAAGTTTTTTTTTTTTTTTGAAATAAAACAAAAGGTGGCCGTCGGATTCGGTAAGTTTGAAGAGGTGGAGTCGGAGTCGGAGTCGAGTGGAGTCGGAGTTGAAGTCGTAATTTCAAAAGGGTGTAGTCGGATCGGAGTCGGAGTCTGTAATTTTCAAAAGGTGGATCGGAGTCGTAATGTTTCAGGAGGTCGGAGTCGAGTCGTTAATTTTGAAGAGGGTGGAGTCGGAGTCGGAGTCGAAGTCGGAAAATTTTTGAACCGACTCCACAACCCTGGTTGCAGTAAAACTTCTGCTAATGAAGAAATGAGAATACCTCATGTCAGAATCAATGCAATATGAAAGACAAAACCAATTGCAATTCCATTTTCCTTAATGAGAAAGATGCTAGGAGAAAACGTTCATGAAAGCGATAGATCCATACTTATCAGTCTTATTAAAGTTATTCCATCAATACCAATTAAAAATTTTACGAATTTTTTAAATAGATTTGATCTAGCCAAACTTGAATTGTTAAGGATTTTAACAATCTATCTCATACACAACTTGCACTCCAGCAGAAAGATATGTCTCTACTCTGAAGCGGCTCAAAACACGCTTTCTCAATTCTACAGGAAAGGAAAGTACCAGAATTAGCTTTAATAAGTGTTCGTCATAGATACATAATATAAATGAAGGAAGTGTCAATCATATTTCTGCAATGAACAACATTTATTATACATAAAATAGCATCATTTTATTCGTATTTTGAAACTGCTATCAATGATGCGTTATTTTCTTTTCTTGTATTCGAGTAAGGAATATATAGTATATATATATATAAATATATATAATATATATATATAATATATTATATATCTATTATCTATATAATATATATATATATATATAATATATATATAATGTATGTATATATATATATATATATATATATATATATAATATATATATATATATTATATATATATATTATATATATATAATATATATATATATATAAATATATATATTATATATATATTATGATATATATATATGTATGTATATATATATATAATCATATATTATATATATTAAAATATTAATATATATATTATAATATATTATATATATATATAGT